>QLPN01000431.1:0-14744 GCA_003314395.1 Albatrellus ellisii
GTGGAAGGCTGCATTGTCAAGATGAGATCGCATGTCTCAAAGAAAGGAATTAATCCCACTGAGGGCAACTTGCCACTCCCAGAAGGGAGTTTCATTCTGCTTGGTGGTGAGGAGCTGGTGTGTTAGGCACAGTTGCCAGTCTGGCTCGAGCCAACATTTGCACAGTTCTGCTACAAAGGCTTCAAAGGTGAGTAGCTCAAGGACAACACTGTTGGTGATGAGCCAGTCTGTAATACGTGGGTTTTGAAAACCAAAAGATACCATACAGACTCTGTTGGTTTCATCAACAGCTTTGAAGTTGAAGTATGCATGGCATCCTTGAATCCAAAGGTGGAGGGTTTTGGGTGAGATTTGTCCTGGTGAGAGGATGGGTGGTTTGGAGAGCGATGGTTGCTCGAACCAAGCCATTTCTGTCCTTGATGGCATCAGGGTATGTTCAGAGTTGGTGTCAGAATCAGAGAGGTATTGAGACAGTGGAAGAGGCAAAGGTATTGGTGATATCGAGGACAATGAAGATGATGGAGAGATAGTGGCAGGTGGCACTTGTGCACAAATGTGGGAAAATGACGTTGATGGATCAGTGTTGACCTGATCTGGTAAGATAACAGTGTGGGATGTGGGGTGTGTGTTCGTTGTTGATGTATGTGGTGGAGAGACATAGTGGGAACATAGCTGCAGTGTGACAGGCCAAAAGTTGATGTTTAAAAAAAAGTGGAAGCGCGCTTGCACATGAAACACTCAAAAAAGGGGAAGGTGATGAGATCTGGTGAAGGTGACTAAACAGGACAGTGGTCTGTATAGCAGCAAACAGGACAACAGTAATGAGGATACAGGGAGAGAGGGAGAGGGAACAGGAGAGAAGACAGAACTAAAAAGAGCCTAAAGACTAGGGTCGTAGAGTCAGTCTTATATACTGTTCAATGAGAACTGGAATGCATGAGGTGGGGGGTGGGGAGTATGACATTGTGTTGAGTCTCAAAAACATGTGATAAAAACTGAGGGTCTGATGTAGGTAGTTCTGATGTCTGTGGAGGTGTCAGAATGCATTTATTTTTCTTTTCATTTTACGATTTCTTTCATCCTTATCGCTCAAGATCTACACAAGATATCTTATCAGATCATGTAGATCTTATCGCGATTACATATGACTCATTTCCATTTCGTCATCGACCTGATTACTATACATATATGACACATATTCTCACAGTCGCTTATGAAGCTTCTCACAGATGCTGCGCATCCTTACAGATGCTATGCAAGTTGCTTATTGATCGTTCACAGGAATGCTGCGCATTCCTTTATGATATGCCTGCCCTATAGTACATACATGGTCTGTGCGCAGGTTCCTTTTAGTATATATACTTCAGCTGTATCGTAGTTACTCTTCAGCTGAATACATCTGGGATATCCGTTTGCTTAAGCGTGATCTCATCCCTTTGTTAGCCCTCCCCTCTTCCATGACATTGTGTGACCTTGCTGGCAAACGTCGGCCTCACAGGAGGAATGGATCGGACAGGTGTTGGATGTGTGTGATGAGTAATCTGAAGGGTTACATATGCATTGAAAACGACGTCCTCGGCGACCTCATGGTTAGCATTGGCCACCAGATTCTCTGTGTGAGAACATCTGTGCTATAATGACAATCTAGATTGTGTTGAAATGCACAGTTGAACACTCGCAAGATGACACATTTGTCCTACAGAGGGGGTAAAAGGTAGGGCAATCACGCATGGGCATACAAAAAAAATAGCTAATTTATATATCCTAGACCCTGCATCCACACTGCACCCATGCTGCGAGATCACATAAGCTCACACAGACCGTGCTCGATCTCCAACAGATTGGAGTATGAATAGGTGTACAGCTGGATGTGGTGAATGAACTGGCCTTTTTCTATAACACTCTTGGAGCCCCTCAAACTTTTAAAGTCATCCAAGTGTTAGTGGTTGACTGCTTGAAATTGATGAGATGCACCTCCTCTGTCATGATTTTGGAGTCCATCAATTGAATCTCTCGAAGTCTGCCACACAACTCTCTGTGCCTGCAGATTCTTGTGCTCACATTGCATCCTGCTGAGTTTCTTGTCCACAGAATCAGCTTCTGACATGACATTGTTGTGTTGATGTCTGAACAAGTCAATATTCTCTTGCGAGTGTGCACAGCTCTCATGTAGTCATGAATAGAATTCTCATGATTGGCAAACTTTGACAGTGATGCTGAGAAGATAGGAAGTTAGCAGAAGAACCAATTGTGTCCAAATATGAAAATACATTGTGAGTGAGATAAACTTGGGAGCTAGAGTCGAGGCCCAACTCAAGGTCATCTCCCTCACCAAACTCCAATGGTGCAGAGCTTCCGATGCCTTTATCAAGTTGGCAGAGCCTCTCCTCCAACTTGCAACCAACAACATGAATTGCACATGAATTAGGAGCCACTACGTAGGGGTGATTACACAATAGACTTCCAGATAGTAATGAGGTCTTGTAGCTATCTGAGGTCTCTGTTTCCTGCAAGAGCTAGTGTAGTTGAATAGTGGGCAGTCGAGTTATGCTACAGATAGTAAAGACAGGTTCCATGTAGTCCCTTGATGACATGGGCAATGCCATAAACTGTTTCGAACTAATCCTCTGCATCTGGAGATGGCTGATTGCAAGAAAAAGATTATGGTATGGACACTGTTATCAAGACCCTGGATTAGAAGCACCGACATGTACACAGATAGATAAGTGCGTACACATTTCACCATAACTCTGAGAATCAAGGAAGGCCTGTATACTGGAAAGGAGCTCGAGGTAGTTTACTATGTTGTTCACTTCAAGGGCTTGGAAAGGACAATAACCAGGGTACCAGCATGGGCATACATCATCCTCCTCAGTTCCAGGCAGGGAAGAATCCCTGGCCTTACTTGAAATATTTATCTGTATGAAACAATGGTGTCACCTGCTTACCCAGTTTCCGTGCAGGTTGTCCTGTCAAATGAGTATGTCACAACATAGTGAACACAAATGTGTTCATATCTATGCCAGCGCAGACTACCCTCAGTCCCAACCTGAGACAATTCTTGTACTGCACTATGAACACAGGGTGGTGCCCAGCTTGCAGCATCGAAGAGTCTATTAAACCAATTGCATGGCATCAGGCCAAAAGACAATTAGTCTCCTTCACAGACTTACAGTATGTGTAAAAGACAATATCTTCTGGCCAGTCTTGGCATGTCTTATGTCAATACTTTGTTTTTTCTCTGGTGGCCAGATTGGGCTTAGGCAACATGCATGTTCACGCACAGGTGTCTTATTGCATGCAAGAGTTTCTGAGTCACTCTGAATGAACCAATATAAAGACTGGATTCAGAACAAATGGAAAGCTACAGGAACATAGGAATCATACACTCTTTTATATCCCTCTCTTACCTAATCCTGTATAGTCCAGGAATACCATCCCTGAACCCACTCGAATTGAACAAAATACAAGGGTGTCACAACGACTGATCGTAACACATAACGAGCATGCAGTGTGCACTAACAGGATAATTTTGTACTGTACCAATGTAAAGTAGAGTAACTAATAATGTTATTTTGTTCACTGTAGTTCTCAACATTGAATGTTTGACTTGTTTTTAGCTACGGCCAAAGCTGTGGCCATGTTCCCCATTTTGTATCCATCCTGTACATCCATTGGCACAGTGCTTCTGCAGATGGCACTGGAATGGGGGCTCTCATCTGGATGCATAGAGACTTTTCTGTGTGCCATGTGTGAGGTGTGTCCCCTCGCTCCATTGTTTGCCCATGCAGGCAACAGCGCAATGCTGACTTCTTGAATCTGATCGCAGATTGAACATCATCCACAGGTGCTGCACTTCCTCCCATTGCACACCTGGCAACTTATGCTGAAAGGCTAGAATTTGGGGAAGGGTCCAACACAGGTGCCCATCATGACACTTGAGCTGCACATTGTGGAGAATCTGACATGCTCAAGCTCACAGTGGGCATGCATGTAGGCACTTGGCTGTGACACCGGTGAGCACATCACCATGGGTATCATCCAGAGGTAACATTGTTCTACATGTATGTTGGTCTTTGCATATGTTCTGGATGTATAATATTGCTATAGGAGTATTGTGGTCTTGTTGGAACTTGGGGTTTTGCAGGCTTGAAGCACCAACTTTGAGTGCTTTGTCACTATGGTCAGGTTTCGATGGGTGAAGTGAGTTGCATTGTCATATGGCACCATACAATGGTGGACTATTAATAGAATATTTGCCTGCTACATTTGTGAAGGAAATACAATATATGTATGACTTCTTGTGAATGGAAACATCAGAAGCATCATGTAGCAGGCAATTCTTGAACTGAGCCCACTGTCTTTCCGGGTCATCCACCCTGATGAATCATTTTTTGCCCTCATCCTTCTACCCATCACTGCTCAAAGCAGACATGCAATTGAACATGTGGTCCATGTTTTTGATGGACTTCAGGCTTGGAAATGCAGTTGTGGATGACATAATGTGTTGAAGGGCAGGCCCTGAGCACTCCTGAGCACATGATTTTAGTGTCATGGTCGGCATTGGACCACAGGCAGCCACAAACAAAGATGGTTGACTTTCCATTGTGTCGAGAGCTCCATGTATCCAAGGGAATGATCAGGTGCATTCCCAGCTGCATTCACTAAAATAGCATGCTCGGGAGTGGATCTTGTTAGTGATGCCAAGACAGGTATGGGTAATTAATGAATCCAAAAAGGAAAAGTGGAAAACATGTGAGTGAACAAGAATGCAGAGACACAACCAAGGGTCACAAGATTTCATATCCTGAGGCTGATATATAGCCAGGCTGGTTGCATATCTGTTCCTCATCCCCTCCATGTGGGAGACCTCCTCATCTTGGGATACTTAAGGCCCATTTACCTTTCACCACTTTCCTGGCTCCTTCCTGGCATCCCTCCTCTTCCCATCCTCTCTTCCACTTTCAGCTATCCTGCTCCATACTATGACTCTTTTTTACATGCTGCCACAGGGTATCCTGGCAGCTATATGTCTTCGGACACATCAGGCACTGAACCCTCATCCCCCTCTGAGCTGTTTATGTGTGCTCCATGTCTGCTGGATGATTGAGTACTGCATCACAATTTGGCCAGTAGTAGTGCTATTACTTGGACTTCTTTAGTCAATGTTTCGAGACCATGCTGTTTTTGGACTGGCTTGGCATTAGGCCCTGCATTTGAACTGGATAATTCGTCGAGATGATTCCTGGCTATGGTGGCCTTTTCCTCCTTGCAGGAGTCCTCAAATTTGTTCAGTTTGTTTTGGGCCTCCCTTGCAGCCTGTCACTGTCCCTCAACAATGAGGTCTGCAGGAGCTATGTCGGAAGCCTACATAGTATCTGTAAAACTACCCGATGATTCCCACTGTCTATCTAGGTTGGTTGACTGTGGAGACCGAGGACAAATGGTCATGGCAAAACTGCCTGACTGGAATGGGATCAGACCCCAATTGGAGACAGGAGGCATGCTTGATTGATCCAGTAGTGTGTCCCTCAGGAGAATTGATCCATTATCAACAATACCCTGATCTCTGTGTTAGTGGCTCAGCATAACTAGGCATGGATGGATCCTCAGGTGGCATTGCTGGAGGGCCAAAGTTTGGGGTGAGGGCTGAGGCACTGGGCTCAAGTCCACTCCCATTGAACCCCACATGTGTATCCAGCCCTGGGTTGGAAGCATTTTGCCTGTGCGCTTGTGGGTGCAAGGTACACCATGTCCTGAAAGTGAATGAAGGTAAGTGGGCCATACAGTCAACTGGAAACCCATCAAAGGCTTACAACATTGCTCATTGATGACTGGGTTGTGAGTAAGGAGACAACAGACCTCAAGAGTAATTTGGGGTTGTCATATGGTAGTCCAAGGAAAAGGAGGGCCCCAGACATCTGGTTGCTGGTGGATGGTAATGGCTGCCTATTCTCCAAGCAAGAGACTGGGCTGCTAAGAGGTTGATGGAAGGAGTCGAAATTGTTGTAATTAGGGTACATGGAGGCTTGTCACTGGTAGTGCTAGGTAGGCAGGATGGGTGTACAAGGCTGGCGCTTGCTCAGTGCTCCATGCAGTCACTTTATAGATTTTTTGAGACCTTGGCAGGACAACCATTTGGGATGGGATTTGAGGAGCCCATACCATAGCATACACACACACTCTGAAAGTGGGAATACAAGAGAAATCTAGATGATTGGTCTAACAATCCTGAGGGTGCCTTCACCCAATCCTGCTTCTTGTAATTAAGTCTGGAAAACACATTACAAATGGTTCAACACTGCCTGTAGCTGACTTGCATAAAGGCTGGAGATTCAGCCCACCTACAGGGTCTTGGTTTTGCAATAAAGAGGGTTATATATACAGGTGCTCTTCTGCACAAGAACCACCAAAACGATGTCCTAAGAACAAGGACAATGAATACTCTGTCTTGAAAACAGCACAAGGACTGAGGGGAGAAAAAGATGAGCTATTGTAAATATGCTAGATAAACTGCCTGTAGCTTAGAACTGTATAGTAGTGGAGTGATTGAAAAACTAGCTGTAATCATATATTTTCTGTGGAGGCTCAGAGACAAAAGTTTGCATGCATGTCGGCTTCTGCCAAGATGCCTAAAATGGAAATAGTAAGTTATGCATGCACCAGTTTGCAATTCCAACACTTAGGTGGCACTGAATATCTATCTTGAGATGCTCACCACATTTTTATTTATTTATTTATATTGCATCAACTTTGCACCAAATGAGGGGTCTGCACACAACAAAAGTATAGCAAGATACAATGCCCCATTTTTGAGGAGCACTATTGAAACAATCAAGTTGCATGCAGCTATACAAAAGACAATGGCACAATGAAGTGGTGTGATGTGATGACACAAAACCTGGTATGAGACCAAAGCTGGACAAGAAAATGAAAGGAAACAGCAAGGGACATGAGAATGGAATGAAAGGATGGGTCTTCTGGGACAAGGTCGCACATAAATCAGTAACAAGCTGTGACACTATGTTTGATGAACTCACCTTCCTGGCAACAGAATCAGCACCACTGTTCATGTCAGACCTCTCTCCAATTCCTCCATCCATCACTCATCCTGGCACTCATGTGTCTGATGTAGTGACAGTGACAACAGAGGAGATGATGGCACACCTGTACACCTAGCACCAACCATCTAAGTGCATGCATGTGGGCTGGAGCATTAGTTATGTGTCATAAACCTTGTGGCTTCTTTTTGCTCCTGCACTGTGCCCCTCAGATATACTCTCCTGTGTGTGGGTTGTGGATGTGCAGTACTTCATCAGGGTTCAGCTGGAAGACTTCCTTCAGGGCATGGCACTTGGTAAATAACTGATGGTGAAGGAGTAGATGATGAAGGTGACCAATGCCAGCATCACCTGTAGTCATCAATGTTGACAATATGGCTTGGTCCAAAATGCCATAGCCCAATGGGCCCCCAATAGTCTATTTATTTATTAAATAAACCAATGCTTCTCAAAAAGAATGCTGGTCCATCAAATGAATATTCTGTATCCTGATGATTTACTACGATCTGTACCCTCACTCCATGCCCTCTATTTACAAGCACAGATTAGCAATCATCAAGGAAGTCATAGACTCAAAAATCAAAAAGCTCTAATTGACAGTGGAGCTACTAACAATTTTATCCATCACCAACTCGTCACCAAACTCTGAATTCCCATGATTCCCCTCTTGTGTTCTTGAATAGTCAGAAATGCAGATAACTCTGAAAACAGGCTAGGACAAGTTACACATGAAGTCATCCTCTGCATGAAAATCCAAAATCATGAAGAAAATGTGAAATTCTTTATCATTGATCTTGGATTAGATGATATTTTGAAGGAGGTTACATGGAAAGAGCACACCGACTGTAGAAAGAAGAGAATAATATTCTCAGTCTCTTTGTAGAAGACTGAGGGAAAAGAAAAGATGTGAGAGAAAATCTCTGTAACTAACAGGTCCATCTGTATTGTCCCTGAGTCCTGCAAGAGGTCCATGTGGCACAGCCATGCAGTCACACATTTGTGTGTTCACAGTCACATGCAGTCATGTGCAGTTGTGTGTGTTCACTGTTGCACGTCACTGTAAAATCCAACATGCCCACTCAGCTAGTGCACCAGTGGATGCCCATGCCAGAGCAGAACTGCTCATGCTTCTGCCATGCCAACCCCTTTGTCAGCACATCTGTGACCTGCTCACCTGTCAGAATATACTCCAATTCCAGTTCCCCACCAGCATACTTCTCACATAAGAAATGATACTGCACATCAATGTGTTTGGTATGTGTGTGAAAAGCTGGATTCTTTGTGATAGCAATGGTGGACTGATTGTCAATTCGGAGCATTGTAGGAGAGTTGTGGAGTTTTCCAAGCTTGGAAAGGAGGGTGCAAAGCCAGACAGCTTCTTTTGCAGCATGCATGCCTGCAACATATTTGGTTTCTGTGCTGGAGAGCACTGTTGAGGCTTGCTTTTTGGAGCTCCAGCTAATTGTGCCACCAGAGAGAATGAAGATGTATCCAGATATGGATTGCCTGTCATTTACATTGGCTGCCCAATCAGTGTCAATGAATCTTGTTAACTCGCCAGGGGAGTTACCATTGAAGAGGAGTGTATGATGTGCTGTGGCACATAGATGCCAGAAGGCATGATTTAAAGCATGGAGATGCGCATCACCTGGTGTCACAGTATGTTGGCTGAGTATGCTGATGGTGTACACTAAGTCAGGTTGTGTCCCTAACATTGCATACATGAGTGTGCCCACTGCACTCTGGTACCTGTGAACATCTGCTGTTGCCTCTGGGGTGTTGAGTTTTGCGAGTTGCTCATTTTGGAGTGATGGGGTGACCATGGGGTGTGTGTCATGGTGACCATATCTGTGAAGAACATTGTCAATGTATTTCTCCTGGGAGAGGATGATGGTTTTGCATTGGCAATCCCATGTGACCTGCATGCCAAGAATCCAGCCAATTTTGCCTAGGTCAGTCATGTTGAAGGAATGTTTAAGTGCTGCCTTTGTGTTTTCTATTTCATCAATACTGTGTGAAGTGAGTACAATATCATCAACATAAATCATGACAATGCATATGAGCTTGCCAGATGCATCATGTTTTAGAAAAATGGAGTGGTTGGCATTGGAGCATGTATAACTAGCACTTTGAATTCCTTCTTGATGTGCTTGTACCAGACTCATCCACCTTGGCATGTGCTGTAAATGGATTTTCCAAGGCACCAGACCTTACCCACTGAGGGTTTGAATCTGGTAGGTGGCTTGAGATAGATTTCTTCTTCAAGCATGCTGTTGAGGTAAGCTGCCTTTATGTCCATCTGGTGGACTTTGAAGTCATGTTTGGTGGTGATGGTGAGGATTGTGCGAAGTGATGAGAACTTCATGACAGGTGTGAATGTTTTGTCGAAATCTACACCTTCAATTTGGGTGAAGCCTTTCACAACTAGGCATGCTTTGTACTTCTGGATTTCACTGGTTGGTCCCCTTTTGATGCAAAATACCCACTTGCTGCCAACAATTTTGTGATTGTGTGGTTGGTCAACTTCTGCATAGACTTCCATACATTGGAAGGTCTGCAGTTCCTCTTCACATGCTGTGAGCCATTCTGCTGCATCAGGGCATGACATTGCTTCTTCATAAGTGAGCAGATCACTTTCAGATGCAATTGTTGCAGCTTGTGTGTGTTCACTACTGTTGAGTGGTGGTGCATCCTCTGCAGGTGGCTGCATGTCAGTGGTCACATTTGTGCCCTTTTGCTTTCGAGTGTATGACAAGACATTGTAGTGTTCATCATCATTGTGAATAGGTGCACATTTGCTGCATGAGGGTCGACTTAATGTCACGGGTGTAGGCATAGGAGTCGTGGGTGCCATAGATTGTGTGTTGGGTGTGGAAGTGGTCACTATCATAGGGGTCGCATTTGGGGGAGCTTTGGTGGAAATTGGCAAGTTGCTGGTATGAGTATTGCACTCATGGGACTCTGGGTCATCCATGTCAGGATCAAAGATGATCTGCTTGTAGCATTTGGTGGGGCCCCCTTCATTGAAGATCACATCACATGATTTGATGATGTGCCCACTTGGGTGGTGGACCAGGTGGTAGGTGCAGTGATTTTTTGTGTAGCCAATGAAGGTGCAAAGCAGCGACTTTGTGTTGATTTTGCATTGGTATTTGTCCAGAATATGGATGAAGGCTTTGCAACCAAAGGTGTGAATGAGGGTGGTGTTGGGCTTGTTACCACTCCAGGATTCTTCAGGTGTGAGATTGTCTTCAAGTGCATGTGTTGGCACTATGTTGTGTAAGTAAGTGGCATACTTGATAGTGTTGTACCAGTAAGAATGTGGGAGGTTGGCATCAGTGAGTAGTGTGCATGTGGTCTCTGCTAAGAGTGGCCTATTGGATGGTCTTAAGGAATATCTGTAATAATACCCCTGGTAACAAGGTGTTGAATATGTGATTGATATGCATAATAAAGGTTCTTGAGGGCAAGTGAGAGTGGGATTAACAAAATAGAAAGGAGGACAATTCCACCAATGACTATATGAAGATCCAGCTTTAGACAAATATAAAATGTCTTTAGTGATGCTTAGAGTGGCTTTTAGAGATTCTAGACTTAGTTCTTTAAGAGTGAAGTGAGTTGGTGGTGAGTTTTAGCTTAGGTCAAGCGCAGTATAGGAGAAATCCCTAGATTGTAAAGTTGACAAGACTGGGGTTTAAGACCACCAGTCTGTCAACTATTTATACAAAACTGGAGATCTAAGTATAGTAAAGTTGCGCAGTAAGGTGCAGTAAGTAAATGATAATGTGCAGTGATGCGCAGTAAGTCACATCTGTTGTGTGGCTCAGCCACAAGTGTGAAATGAACATGATGTAAACAAAAGTAAATAAGAGGCAAAAAGAGAAAGTCCTTGCTAATTGTATAATAATAGTCCTTAGCAAGTAAATGTTGTAATAAATAAAGAGAGATAAAGTGAAAAAGATAAGTCTAATATAGTACCTGGAGCTATGCTCACACTTAAGTATGTAAATACTTAAGTACTATAAAAGAGAAAAGAAAAATGAGTCCGTACTAAGTAAAGTGGAGCTAAGCTCACACTTGTAGTAATAATACTACACTTTACTAGTAAGTAAGATAAAAGAAAGAAAGAAAAGAAAAAGAAACCTGTTATGAGGTGCCAAAGCAAGTGCCTCATAACAGTCTCCATGAGTGTGCAATTCATGCATTTGGTGATGCCATTATGTTGTGGTGTGTCAGTGGTTGTCATTTTGTGTTTAATGCAACATGCCCATAGGAACTTCTGCATGCACTCACCTGTATATTCACCTCCACTGTCGGAATGGAGTGCCTTCAGTTTTGTGCTGGTCTCAACTTCAGCACATGCGATGAAGTCAGTGAGACATTTGTGCAGATTGCTTTTGTGTTTGATGCCATGGATGAAGACCTTGTGTGACTTGTTGTCAATAAAAGTTGTGAAGTGGTCATGTCATTCATGGGAGCGCATTTGCATGGGTCCACACAGATCAGAAAAAATGTGGCCAAGCATTGTGTCAGCACACATTTGTGTTGATTTTGCAATGTTGTGTCGCACGTGCTTGCCCTTGATGCAAGGCTTGCATATCCTGAGAGTGTTGCAGGTTGTGTCACTGGTGATGGCCATGCCCTTGACCATACTGTTGTGGACCATGTGCAAGATGGAGTCTGTGCTGATGTGACCTAGGCAGCAACGCCAGGTCCATATATCAGTGGTAGCCATTTTTGTGCATGTGATGAAGGTGGAGGGATCATCAGAGATATTGACACCTTCAGATGGGAATGATGTAATATGTGTGATTTGTGTGGTATCAGGAGTGTGCATGCACATGTTGAGGATGTAGAGGTTATCCTCAAGGTGGCTGATGCATGTTAGTGCATTATCCTTGTTGATGATCTTGCATATATCCCCATTGAATTGGATGTGTGCACCACATTTTGTGAGTGCAGAGACTGATAGGAGATTACCATGGAGCTTGGGGACATAGAGTACATCCTGCAGGATAGTCTGGTTCCATTTCTTGTTGGCATGCATCTTCATGTGGATGTTGCTGGCACCCTCAGCTAGAATGTAGCTGTTATTGTTTGCGCAGGCTAGGGCAGGCAATGGACAGCAGTATGATTGATATAATGATAAGTGGCATGTCCCCAGAAGGGGTAGGAGCGAATGGCAAGACTGCAGTGGTGAAAGATGTCATGAGCACCACATGTGCCATGACACAGTAAGAGTAGAGGCTGCAGGTATAGTGAGAAGAAGAATAAGATGGAGGTAGGGGATGTACTCACTCAGACAACATTGTAGGACATCTGAGGAGATATGCATGGGGGAGTCAATCTTATATAGTAACAGTGGTGGTAAGGTTGTAGTGGAGAGTGTAAAGTGAAGTTTAACCATTCCCTAATGTGAGGGGACATGTGTCGTCCCAGAGTAGTGAGTTAAGTAAGTGGGTTAAATGTGTGTTAGCAAGACATAAGAAAGACGTATGGTAGTGTAAGTAGAGCAAAGCTGAACAATTACTGTGGACATTTCTAACAGTTATCGCCTAGCCAGACTTTGTGCAGCATAGTGAACAGATGGTAGAGATAGAACCAGTCATGGTTGGAGCTCATGTGGTGACTGGCACCTGAGTTGATGAGCCAGTGAGCTGTGAGGTCATCACATTGCATGAGTTTTTCAGCAACTTTGAAGAGATTGAATGACTCATCATCATTACCATCTTTGTTGTGTATTTGAGTGTATAATGCTGTGCTGTCAGTGGCAACATATGCTGTTGTGGTGCCCTTTTCAGCTTTGAGCTTGTGACAGTCTTTGACTTTATGGCCATGGATCTTGCAGTGTGTGCAAAAACCTTTCGCCTTGTGCTTTGCCTGTCACTCCTCATCTGACATTGTGGGTCCTTTGCCTTTGCCTTTGCCTTTGCCTTTGAAGCAAGCCATGAATGTGCCTGTGGAATCCATGGCACAAGTTCGGCATTGCTCCTTGAGCACAACTTGTGAGTGAACATTCTCAATGTTGAGATCAGTCACTTTCATGGTGGTGAGGATCATTTTTAGCATGTCATAGGATGGAGGAAGCAAGATGATGATGGCAATGGCAATGGCAATGAGTTTTTTGTCAAGTTGCTGCCCAAGCAAGGAGAGTGTGTGTGTGGTGCACACCATTGCATTTATTTGTGGTTCAAGGGGGGTGTCATCAGATAGAGTACTGCAGAATAGCTCACTAATCAAGTAAGCAATTTTCTGTTCCCCTTTCCCTTCATATTGCATCATCAGCTTCTCCCAAGCATCTTTTGATGTTGTTGCATATAGCACAGTATTGAGAGGCTAATTGCTGAGTGTCAATGTGATTTGTGCACATGCATTGCAGTCACAGTTAACCCATTTGTCATAGTCAGACGATGTGGTGGCCAGAGCCTTATTGGAGCCACTGATGATAGGCCAGAGTCTGTGCACTTGGAGAACCATTTCAATGCAAAATTTCCAGAAGGTGAAAATTTCACTGTTTTCTGCAAGAAAAGGTATGTTGTAAAGCTTGCTTGAGGCTTTTGCATTTGAGCTCATTGTGGTGCCTGCCATTGCAGTGGTGCTTCCAGTCACTGGTGTGGGAGTCTTGCTTGTTGAGGCTGCTGCTGACATGGTGTATAAAGTGCAGGGATGTGAGTTTGTCTTGATGGTGGTGCTTGCTCAGTTTCAATAGACCTCAGGTCTCATAAATTTTTGAAGGAGGTTATTTGGAAAGAGCCCACCAACTGTAGAAAGAAGAGAATAATATTCTCAGTCTCTTTGTAGAAGACTGAGGGAAAAGAAAAGATGTGAGAGAAATTTTCTGTAACTAATGGGTCTGTCTGTATCATCCCTGAGTCCTGTGAGAGGTCCATGTGGTGCAGCCATGCATCACACATTCACATGTTTGCAGTTGTATGTGTAAGGAGGAAAGTGGCCATGGCTGCCATGTTGAACAGCTCCTCTTCATGGAGATTGTCATCATTGGCCAGAGATTGCAGCAAGCCATGGCTATTGTCATCCATGGGGCAGTCTAATGATCTAGAATTCTATTGTTATTGATATAGAGTTGATATGTCTTATACAACTTAAAGGGGAATTCTACAATTTGAAAGTTCACAGGCAGGATCTGAAATTTTGCCCATCAAATCTCGATTATCACAAGTGTACGGACCAAAATCACAATTTGGTATCAACGTCAAGAAAGGAATGTGAGCGCAGGAGGACATAAATAGCATCCTCGAGCATCATTGCGTCGCTGATGGCGAGGGTGTGGATGTCCAGGAGGTGGCAGGAGCAGGGCTGGCCACGGTGGGAGATGGACAAGTCCATCAGATCGTCGGTGACCAGGATGATGGCTTGGGGTTGTTCGGTGGGTGGGTAAGTACGCGCACGAGGAGCAGTGGTGGGACTGACCAGCTCGACATGGCCTTGAAGTATTCGTCATTGGTGAGGGGCCGGCCGCATATGACCTCGGCGGTATCGACGACTGAGAGGCCGCGGTCGAGCTTGCCACCGGGAACGTTGTCGGCTAAGCACTTCTTTGCCTTGACGTCGTCGGTGAAATTCTGCGGTACGTCTTGGGCTTCAAGCTATAGCATCTCTCGGTCTAGGACTGGAGCTGGGTGGTGCTACTTATAGTCGTCTGATAATTTATAGCGTATTTAC
>QLPN01000432.1:0-22190 GCA_003314395.1 Albatrellus ellisii
CAGATCCACTATCTGAGTTGCCATTGGTGTTATTTGGTTGTCATCCATCCTTTCTTCTGAAGAATCTGGTATTTCTGCTCTTGGTTCCCTTGCTTGCCAATTCAATGGACCGCTCATCTGATGACTTTTCCCCTAAAGATGAATTGTTGGGGGAGTGAATTATAATACAGGGTGGTTCTTTCCAAGTAGTGAGGAAAGAAATTCCATGGGAATTCTTCAGGATGAGTGGCATAGTATGGATTGTGGAGTTTGAAGAACCAGATAGCTTGTTGACAGTGGTATTTGAATGCGTTGCCGTAAAAGTGGATGAGGGCTTGGGAAGTGCAAAGTCGTGTGGGTGGAGGTAAAGAAGAGGTCAGTCTGGCGTATGATTTGCCTGACCTAGTCTTCTTTTCCAAGCAGAGTATCCTCAGAATGGTGAAAAATAAAACTGTGCAAAGTGAAAACTCTTTGTACCTTTTTCAAGGGTACAAGCTGTTTAAACACAGAGTGGAATGATGGATGCAAGTACTAGTAAATATGTATTACTTGTACTACAAAAGAATTCTTTATTATAGTAAAAAGTTATAGTATCTCTGGTCCGAACAGTTGTCAGAGAGATCTTCGATGCCCCACTAATTGGTAGACACCCTAGCACTGCTCACTGAGGCAATGTAAGGCCTGGCACTGCAGCTGAACTACAAAGAATTTGAGAACTATAACAGTACAACACTCTCTTGAGTGAGGAGGGAGGGGAATGATGATGAGGGAAGAATGTGTGGTGTGTGTGTGAGGTTGCGAGTGAGAGGAGCTGAATACAATTGTGAGGCCAACGTTTGCCAGCAAGGTCACACAATGTAAAGAAAGGGAAATGGCTAACAAAAGGGATGAGATCACACTTGTAGCAAACAGATATCCCAGATGTATTCAGCTGAAGAGTAACTACAATACAGCTGAAGTATATATACTCACAGAAACCTGTGCACGGACCATGTATGTACTTTAGGGCAGGTGTATCATAAAGGAATGCACAGCATTCCTGTGAATGATCAATAAGCAACTTGCACAGCATCAGTAAGGATGCGCAGCATCTGTGGGAAGCTCTGTAAGCAACTGTGAGAATATGTGTCATATACATATAGTAAGTGGGCTGATGACAAAATGGGAATGAGTCATATATAATTGCAATCAGATCTATTGATGATCTGATAAGATATCTTGTGTAGATCTTTGAGTGATAAGGATAAAAGAAATCATAAAATGAAAAGAAAAATAAATGTGTCCTGACACATCTGACCTCTATGTCTGATGTTCTTACCACATTGTGTCGCCTTACTGTGTTCACTCGCCTTACTGTGTTCACTCTAACGCTTACTGCTGCAGATATGCTATCTGCTGTCTCTATGCTGCTCAATATCACAATCATCACATCAGTTCTTATCGCCTGCCCAAGCCTGCGCTCACAAAAAGCACCAGTGCCAAAATAGTGACTTGGCTTGGGTTCAAACCAAGGACCTCCCTTACTTCAGGTGGGTGCTCTAACCACTGAGCTACCAGGTCCTGGTTAACTGAAGTGCTTTTAATATGATGTGAAGGTGCACTATGGCTAGTTCCTGTCTAGGAGAGATAGATAGGGGAGTTTAGCTCATAAGCACATGGTCAGGTATTTGACCTTCATCTTCAACACCAGATATGTGAGGGTGATGCATGTGATGTTGGTGTAGTGAGTGAGTGTCAGGCTTCAATTTATTGGAGCATTTAGCCTTTTCTTTTATTTTACTTTCTTTTCATTTTCTTTTGATTAGATTAGATAAGATGATCTTTCCTTTCAGTCTATCTCATCTTATCTCATCTTTATCTACTTACTGTCACTTCATGCTCTGGATGCACCCATGCTGCACATGATGTCATACTTACTGTGAGTCTTACTGTAGCTGCCTACCCTAGAGTACTGCACTGGTCTGTGCACACTTTCCTTTAGTATATAAGTAGCTGTAGTATTATGAATATACTCCAGCTTGTTATGGCTGGCTTATCCTATTCTTTGGAGTGATCCTTAGTCTAGTGCGCACCAGTCTCCCTTACAGGGATATGTAGGACTGCCATCTTACAGTGGGGTTTGCATGTGGATGGGAAGGAGTCTGTGGAGGTAGACAATGTAATGAGTACATGTGTTGCAGGTAAAGAGAGAAAGCCAAATGAAAATATACAGTAGATGCATGAATATTCAACAAGTTGAACCCAAAATTTGTGAAGTATATGGTGCTGGCCTATTGCACTTTACTCAATATTGTGACACCTTTGGGGTACCCAAAGTGGACCATATGCTGGCATGTGATGGCATTCTTGGTGCATTTGCTTCAAGTGGTGCAGCATAAGTCACATGCAGATCTGTCACCAATGGATTGTGGGTTTATGACTGTGGCATGATATTCATGGTGCTCCTTGGTTTGGTGGCAGCATTCATAAACAGGCTTTATGTGGTGTAGGTAATGTTGCCCCTAGTTCATCTCAACAGCCTCCTCATCCACCAATCACACATGATCACCTCTCAGCCTTACTGGCTGGTCTTGACTTTGATAACTCCTTCAATGCCACAGTCTGGGCAATTGCAGCTGTCACCTTTTGGAGTTGCTGTCAGTATGTATGGTGCATATATGCATACTTTGTCTGACTAATTTGCTGCTGAAATCCCTTCACCCCTGTAATCACCACTAAGTTGTGAAGAGCCCTTGAACTGCACATCAACTGCATTCCTAATGGATCATGGCATCCTGCATTGAAACCATCTGGCAATCTGCTGGGTGCATCCTCAGGTGGATTAGGCTCGACAGTCTTGTCCATTGAACCTATCTTGCCAAGAAGCTTATGAATCCAGAGACGGGCAGAAAAGAAAGGGATAGGATATCCAGGGTTGGCTACGCTGAGATCGTTGAGACCCGCAATGCTTTCCTGAGGGTACATCTATTGCTTGAGTCCTTTCATACTGTTCTCAACTTATCTACTAGGGTCATAGATGAAGGACAGGACGCAGCAAATTCACGAGACAGTGTCGTTGTACAGTGGTGTTGAATTCATCCCTCTGTGCATTCAGTATGGAACGGATGTGACAGCAAGAGACAAATAGGGAGAGAAAGAGCTAGGAAGCATTGCGATGCATATGCTAGGCATGAAGAACCGTGGTATTCGTGAGAGCTTGACAGGGAGCCAACAGAGAATTTTAATGAACGAGATATTGTTGGCACGGCTGCGATAACAATGGCATCAGCGATGGAGCAGAGGTTGCTGTTGTAAGAAGTGGGAAAATGTGTAGGAACTGGTTTCAGGGTGCATTACAGGACAGACTGTCGTAGCATGGCATAAATTTACAACATGAGAGGGATCCCAGGCTTGGGGTTCTCGGATGCGGTCATGCATATACACAGTCACCAACGTTGTAAACGATGTCTGGGCTGCGATCATAGTTGGCATTGCAAGGCCTGCAAGCAGGCTGCTAACCATGATGGTCATACACTTTGCCCTGACCGTTTTCAATTTTCTATATGCTTTACGATTGCGCACCTGAACGCTTTGGCAGCACCTAGTATGGTGCGATATCTTATGTCTCTTTTACCTGGAAGGTGATTGTGGTAATTCATGGTGGGGGAGTGAGGGAGCGATGGCAGCAACGAGAGAGAGGAGGTATTGGTAGCAGAGACAGGGAGTTAGGAGGGGGCATCAGCAACAGTGTTTTTGGGCCAGTGAGTAGTCATACTAGGAAAATCTTTCCTGCCAATGACTGTGGTGGGGGGAAAGGTCACACTATTCTCAAGAAAATTTCCAAGGTTCGGTGGTCCCGGCGAACCACAGAAGAGAAACCAAAGAGGCTGACGCACCATTTCCAGGGGGCACGGACAATAGCGAGGAGTGCTTCCTTGTGGACAGGGTAGTTCCGAGCCAACTCGGCACCTCTGAGCCGATAGGAGCTGAAAGCCACGACTAGTCTGGGGCCCCAGCCCAAGAAGAGCATGAGGCCAGCCGTCACCGGCGATGGTTGTCACCGGGCTTGTCGTAACTAAATGGTTCGGAGGCAGTCATGACCGATGAATTAATTGATGGCTTCGAACACGGCCCGATGCAGATAAATACTGTGGGAAATAGAGATCAGCTTCTCTAGTTGTCAAAGGGATGAGAATGATTGATAAGTGTAATATATGAGCCCAAGGAAGGTCGGTGGAGTTGCGAAGCAGGGGTTATTGATGAACGCGGTGGACTTTATCGTTGTTCAATGCCACAGACTAAAGTAGTGTGACAGAGGAACTTGACTTCTTCACAGACTTCTAAGTGAACAAAAGAGGTGGGCATCATAGAGTGCTTGACGGGATGTTTGTACATTCTTAGCATACTCCAAGTCGGGATAGATGAGGACCGAAGAACTATATCGCCGTGATAGATGTAACATATAACACCAAGGAGCGGACATTCATGCGACGCAGACACACGGGCACATCGGGATTATGGGCCGGAAGGGCGTGATGAAGGCGGGTGCTCGCTTTACCCGGGCTGCGGCGCTAACGCCTGATCAGGTTTTTAATCCGCGTGCAAGGAGGTTATTACGAAATTGGCTTCAGATTGCTGGTGCAAGATAATTATAGCCAAATCAAGAACCAGGGTTGGACGTCAGAGTTTCAGCGCATACGCATTTCCATGCGGCAGTTAGAATCCAGCAATATGCTGGCAACGTAATTTCCTGCAGCGGACATAAAAGGTCGTTCAACCAAGTGCATGCTGACCGTTTTTCCGCCATGCAATCTAGCGCCCCCCCGGGCACGGTTCGCATCGCAACTACCAGCTCAACAGAAAGCCCCGGCACTTTTAACCCCAGACTCAAGACACTCACCCTCTCATTCCTCAGCTTTCTTCCTCCCTCTTTTCCAAATCCTCTCACATCTCTGTCCACCCGCCCCCATCTCAGATACTCTCTGCAACCTCACGTCGGATCTACTCTATGCCGTCCTTGCCAGACGACCGTCCCGAAGAGTGCGATCGTTACTCTTCGTTTGACCTTGGAAACCGCAGGAGTGATACCGAGCCCAAGCACTCAGGTGGCTCTCTCAGCCCGTTGCGTTTACGGCCGCCCTCGTCGGATGCCGTCAGCGCTGTCGCGTCTCTGACGCCCACCCACGTCGATTCAAATGGTGATGAACTGCCATCCAATTCTGACGGCGATCCTCCGGAAGGCGACGACGGCGCCAAAAGATACGAGCCGCAGCGCCCCACACAGACTGGCCCCAAACTCGAGGCGAGCCCTAGTTCCGCTCCATTTGTCCCGACGCCGTTACAGCTCGAGGCTGCCGGAAGGATAGAAGGTCTTCTGCATGGAATAGGCACGGACCCAACCCACATTTTGGACACTAATACCAGCACTACAGGCCACGATGCGAGTACCCCAGATGGTCCCGGGAGTAGACAGACAGAGATAACGGCCTTTCCCGACACATCTACACGACCAATATTGCAGACAGAAGAACGGTTCATCTGTCTGGAGCACAGTAGAGAGTGAATGTAGATGAATGTAAGAGCTCTGAGATATAATACAAAAGACAAGGAACACAACACATTACACAGGATGGCTCCTCTTGAGAGGGCAAGACTGATGCATTCGAAATCTGAACTGAAGGGGGGAAGAGACTTGCTATTCTTGTACAAACAGTGATGTTTTTAAGTACAGAACTGTATCTGAGATCCAGGGCACGACAGAAGCAAAGATAAATAAGTCAGAAAAGGTCCGAAAGAAAAGTAAAAGTATCACGTACTCGTGCGTTCGATTGTGCCCCATCGTGGAAACATCGTGTAGCATCGCGGCTCGCATCGCTTGAGGTCGCTCGTAGTCGAACTCCATCGCAAAGCGCGCACAGTGCTCATCAACGAAACGAGTAAAAATCACACTTGATTCGAAGAAAAAAACTGTTGCTACGCCACAGGCCACCGCTGGTGTGCGGAGTTATGACATTACGGCCATCTGTAGATCCTCGCCCACTTCTAACCGCTGAGCGCGAAACCCGCTCAGGATTGCCACATCTCACCTTGAATTCGCGCGCTGCCGGGTTTACAGACCCTAGCACCGAGCAGGCATTTCCTTTATAGCCCCCGCTCGCCCCGGGCCAGGCGTACCTGTTTTAGAATACAGAATTTCATCATCATCGAGCCACCCTCCTGGTTGCCAAGATTATCATCGAACTTTATGCCCGGATTTGGCAAGAGATCGGCAAGGGGTGACTAAGGTTGGCAGCACTACTAAGTTAGTAACCTTTCCATATATACGATCGAGATATCGGGAGACATAGAGAGTGCTCAATTGCGAGTTGAACGAATGATCGCGCCTGGCAGCCGTTAATCCAATGCGCATCTTGTCCTCCTGCTTCGTCACGATATTACGAACGTAACCATCGAGAAAATTAGGTAAGGAGACGCGTTGACGGTCGGAGGCTACGCGCGCTATGTGCTCCGAAATGAAGGCACAGCTAGATTGCAAAGTCACAACCTGAAAAAAACAGCCTCCCTTTTCAAGTGACTGGTATACAAGTCCTAGGTTTATGTGATGCGCTGCGATATCGCTGGTGACATCTCTGTATACTCCTGTTCGTCAACCGGACATCAAGTCAAAAACCAACGTGATTCTCCCGAATGGAAAGTTAAAGTTACAGTATACCGTATTGGAAATACAAATATCACAATCAGCGGCGTCGCCGTCAGCAACAACTAATATAGATCAAACCTGTCAATTATCTGTCTGTGACGAGGACATATTTTTATCAAGCAAAGCGCGTGGTGCGAGATGAACGATCAGCAACGAGAAAGAAAAATCAGATACTCATTGTGTGAGATGACGAGGGCAAGGGTCAAAAGCAGACACGAACATCGAATAGGCGGCCGACATTCACTACAACGCGCCGAACACGCGAGTGCTGAGCTGGGGTCGATCACAGCCCATTTCACATGAGTATCTCCTAGTTCACTGCCAGAAATGCACTCGTGTCTAGCCACCAAGTGCACATGAGTCTCCAGAGGCTGACCTAAAAGGTGCACATCTGGCCAAAAGCTTTATTCACTGCCACTGCCAGATATTGGCCAGATCATGAACGGGTTGAAAACAGAGTCTTGATGGCAGCTTGCTTGTCCGGAAGATGTGAAAAGGCTCAGGCGCGGGGGGCGTGCGTCGGATCAATTCCGCAGCAAGCAACAGGCCAACGACCTTATTCGAACATAGCGTGAGCAGAAAGTGTACCAAGTTGATATCGCAGGACTTTCGGCACAGATGCCTGACTGCGACACCCCCTGCCATGTCTTCGTGGCCGCACCCGTCAATGAAGACACTGGCTCCTTCGTCGACCGCACGCTCAGCGGTTATGGTGCCGTCACGGCTAGTCGCAATATCGAGCCGCACTCAGCTGGCGCCGGCGGGATATCTCGCGGCATCAGCAGATTGTCTTCATCAAGTCGGGGAGAATGCTGTGAATGCTAAAGAGGACGTGGGGGGCGGATACATGCCTACGAGGCACATCTTTTGCGCAGCGCAGGACCAAGGGCACAAGAGACGAAAAGGAGGAAGTGTAGCCATACGCAGCGCGGTGGTGACATGACCTGTCTATAAGCCCCTGTACAGACATGAGGTTGGCATGTGCCTCGGGCAAATCGCACAGAGAGGACAACTCGAGTATGTGTACATACAAAGTCACGCGATTACGTAACAGGGGAGATTAGACAAGGCATGTGTGGGCTTTGGTACCCCAATGCGGCAGATTTCTATTTGCTACTGGGTGGTCTGGGTCTGGGCCTAAAAAGAGTTGCACATTACACATTTTTGCTGTCTTCGTTGTTTCTGCTTCAAATAACAAAAAAAGAGGGAAAACAGAGGACTGTTTAACACATTGCATAGAGTGTCCATGAATATTTTCAAGGCAGTGATGAAAGTGTGGAAAGAGCAACTTGTCTCATGTTCAACTCTAGGCCTGAGAGTAGTATTGGCTAAGGAGGAGAAGAGCAGAGAACACTCGAACAGAAATACCGAACTCCCTTACTTTTTATGGACTGAGGCCCAGCGAGAATCCAATGCTGGGAGGTCTGGTCAGATACAGGCTCATACAGGCACTTTTTGCCGAGAAAGTGCCTGCATTAGCCTGTATCTGACTAGACCTCCCGGCGTTGGATTCTCACTGGGAGGCCTCACACCCAATGACCTACTAGAAGAGAGTTGTACACGCCAACTCCGGGATGAGGCAAAGTGCATCTACCGTTGCTGCACTAGAATATAGGTGGTCCTCCCTAGCCCAGCCCAGCCGGCCTCGCCGCCCACCCAGCTCATGCTGTCACGCACCCCAAATGTGTTACTGCTCGCCACTACCCGCTACTGTAGTATAAGACTATAATGATAACGCTACATGAAAAATCGGTCACTTCCTGAAGAACCTAATTTTATTTATTTATTTACTTATTTATTTATTTATATAAGGTAATTAAAATATCTTGGGATCGCAAACTGGCGCATACACGACTTACATTTCCATTTTAGGCAACTCAGCAGAAGCCGGCGCGTGCGCAAACTTTCGTCTCCAAGCCTCCACAGAAAACATATGATTACAGCTACTTTTTCGATCACTCCGCTACTATACAGTTCTAAGCTACAGACAATTTATCTAGTCTACCTATGATAGCTTGTCCTGTTTTTTTTTTTCCTCAGTCCTTGTGTTGTTTTCGAGACTAAGCAAGACCTTACTTTACACTTTCTTTAATTTACTTACTGACTGGTATCAGTATTTATTGTGCAGAAGAACACCTGTATTTAACCTTTTTATTGCAAAAGAACCTTGGTTGTGTCTAGTGATCAAAAGAATCCCAGTTCTGGAACTCATGGCTTCTGGGCATTATTGAAGCTAGCCGTAACATCGATCCTCTTAGCTTTCCACACGCTTCGTCGCCTATTTCGGAGCAGACAAGGGTTGCATCTGGCTTACTACTATGTCCACACATGGCACGTAGCTGCTACTAAGAATTCTCTGCATCAGGTGCAAATTATTTGGTTAATCTGCTCCCTTGGCATCAACCTCGGATAACGGTGCCAGTGGCCAGTGGTTAGCAGCGCCCGTGTAGTGTCTGTGCAGCGGGGGAGCAGGTGGGTATACAGGCGGGTGCATACAGTATTGTGCGTGCACATTGTGATTGCTGCGGGCATGCATGGCTTGTGCGTGTGTTGTCATTGCTGCGGGAGTTGAGTGGATAGGGTGCATGTACTTTGCCTCTTTGGCATGGCATGTGTGCTACTCTTTTACGTACCCGAGGCACGAGGGCAGGAAAAGAGTTACTAATTCTGTTCTAGTAGGTCCTCGGGTGCGTAGTACAGAGAGCACCACACATGCTTTCCTTGTGTACGCCGCGTACGCCGCAACAGCGTGTCCTCTGGCCACCTCCTAGGGTCCTCGTGGTCGTGGGCTAGGGGTATTATTGGAATACTGGCGCATGTATGACTCATTACTTCCATTTTAGGCAACTCGGCAGAAGCCGACTCGATTACATATTTTTTTGATCACTCCGCTACTATACAGTTCAAAGCCGCAGGTATTTCAAGAGGTATATCCACAGGTCCTAGACTAGAGGTAGTGTGGCTGACCTCAGCAGAAGACAGACAGTCTGTGTCAAATCGTCCGTCCTCGTGTCTCAGTATGTACAAGACTATCGATCGTCACTCGCCTGCTTGGTGTTGGGGTCGGCGAATCCAGCAATGTGTGAATCTAATGTGAGATGTGGCAGGCCTAAGGGGTTTTGTGCTTCGTGATTCGAAGCATGGCGCCCCGAGGCATTATTCATGACGGAGACACGCCGCATGGGCGTGTACGTGTATAACCCTGTCGGTTTGCTCATCACTCGATCTGTCCCTAGACTAACACACATCATATTTTCCATCATCCAGTCTTTTGTCATACTTCCCCCTGGCCCCGTCACAGTACTTATACCTCTCTGTAGGACCTGCTCGGGGCACACACCAACCTCATGCATGTAGATGGGCTGACGGACAAGTTATGTCATCGCGCGACGCTGCGTATGGCTACACTTCCTCCATCTGACTCCTTATTCCCCTGGCTCACCGTGCAAAAGATGTTGCATCGTAGGCACTTATCCGCCATCCACGTCTTCTTCAGCATTTACAGCATGGTGGAGGTAATCTACTCCATGCCGTGACATCCCGCCAGTACCAGCTGAATGCGCTTGCGTATTGCGACTAGCCGTGACGACGCCATAGCCGCTGAGCGGGCGATCGACAAAGGAACTGAGGTCTTCACTGATGTGTCTGGCCGCGAAGACATGGCAGGAGCTGCCACAGTCTTGTTCGGCCGAGCATCTGCGCCGAAAGTCCTGCGATATCAACTCTGCTCTAATTATGTTTCATATGTGAGCTTGTTGGCCTGTTGATTGGAGCGGAATTGGTCAGACCCATGCACGCGGTGGTGCCTGGGACCTTTCACATCAATAATGGTCACGAACGTCGATTTGACTTGGGCTTTCAGCTGCGGGGTTATGGATTTGCGGTAATTACGCTTAATTCTAATCAGGTCGTCTTCCCTTGATCTATCTAATGATGCCATTTCGTTCGGAATCCACACAAAAATTAGAACCCTATGCGCGTCTGCCGTTAATGTTAATTTGTAATCGTCTGACTAGGCGACTAACCGCAAGGATCTAGGCTCCTCGCTCGCCCGAGCCCTTTGCCGCATCCGAGTGGTTGTAGTGGACATAGTCCAAAATTACAGTAAACTGACTCGTTTTGGTGCAAGTACGGTAGGCCGGACGATCATTTCACTTGTAAGTGCACATTCAACACATTGTTGACCAACCATTCGCATATCGTGATCAGTCTCGTTCCTTGCTACATGTAAGTGGTCTGATCATCTTATCTGGGGGTGCTTCGGGTAAATCGCTGAGCACGCCGTCAGGCAACGTTGTTGTCAAGTACAATGTTGTGACAGAGCATGTCGTTATTGCAATGATCTCAGTCAAGCATACGCTCATGATCAGTTTGTGTCTTTCCGTAGCCACACATCCATTGACATCCGTTTATAGCAAGCTACATTATTTCCGTTTCTGTGAGTGTCTCGACATCAATATGGTTTGTGCTTGTCAACATTGGGATAGAATCATCGTGACCCTCATCTGGACAATAGAGAAACCCCTTACACTGTTCCTCAAGTCAGTAATACTATTCCTGACTGGTAAGCTTTTTTTTTCTTCAAATCCATTATTGTCGATCAGGGTGGACATTCCCTATGTAAGACATATCACTATAACTGCACGGTCCCCACTCTCGTCTAGTTATATAGTCAGTGAAGTGCACCAAGTACCAAAAGACTGACGTAGATCTGCAAGTGCTCCGACCATGAGAGATCAGGCAAAGGTGGAAGAGAGATCTGAGAAAGAGCCATCAATGGAGGGATAAGATACGGGATTATGGGTGGGTAGAGTAGGAGACGACGGCTTGAATGAAAAAGAAAACCAAGTGTAATACCTGGATGACAAAAGAAGTCATTAGGCGCGATCATGCAGTTTACTGAGAGAAGTAGTCAGTCGCTTTGTGTCCTACTACGCTAAAAGACGCCTTCGAGTCTGAGAGGAGGACGGAAAAATACCGTTTCTTGCATCTCCATCGTCGAAAATAGCGAATACGTTCGTGCGTGTGCGAGACACTTGAAGAGAAAATGGGATACTGCTCCCCGTGCTACCCGCATGCGGGACAACGGGCCTGTACCGTCTCTCCAACGTGATGAAGGTAACTGTTAAGTGCGACGTGTCCCAACTGCAGTTGAGTAAGAAAGCTGACTTGCGCGTGAGTCGCAGCGATTCTGGAAAGAAGAGTGAGAAAAGACACTGAGGGGAGAATCTGGATAGGGAACAGATCGCTGAGACTGGACAAGCGCATGTGATGAGTAAATCGACAGGACTACACATCCACATCCATGCAGCGTGCCTCTGTCAGTAACACTCCGGGTTACCGTGCTCCAAGCGCAAAAGTCCCCAGGCTTGCCACATCTCACCTTGAATTCGTGCACTACTAGATTCACCAATACTAAGCAGGCACCTCCTGTATGGCTCCTGCGACCCCAAGCCAGTCGTATATTAACATACTGCAGAATATAGAATCATCATAGTGTTGAATATCTATGTACGTTTTCACTGTGTGTTTTTCGTTCGGCTTTTCTTATTCGTACCATACACGTACATACACTTACGCATTTTTCTCCGGCTGCTCCACTTATTACAACAAGGGTCGCGCGTCCCTCGACATACAGTAGTCCCTGCATTCTTTACTTTCCTCACTCTGCATTAACCTTATCATGTGAATACTATATAAGAAGTACTCTCTACGATACAACTCCTCAGACACTTTTTCCCTTCGTCTGAGTGAGTATCCTCACTCCTACTCAACCACCTTATTCTCACATACAGTCCTGCAGTGTCTATCTCTCTCACTATCGTGTGCGGCTTCTCTTGCTGCACCCCTATATCACTTGCAGGTACATCTTACTTACTTAGACACTTTTTCCCTTCATCTGATGTCTATCTCTCTCACTATCACATGCGGCTTCTCTTGCTGCACCCCTATATCACTTGCAGCTCATGTCTGCACTCCTATATACCTTAGGGGTTTTCTACATTGCAATCAAAACATATCACCTCCTTACCATTGTCTGCCCTAGCCTGCTTAAACAGGTTATGGGCCCTGCCCAGTGCAGGGCAGACATTGCCATCATCTCCACCTATTGCTTAGCCATCATCATCATCCTATCTCAGATTCATCCAACCAATGCCTCTCCATTGCCCAAAGTTGAGATCCCTCCACTACAGGGAGAAGCTAACTACAAGAGATGGTCAAGTCTGGTTCAAAATTTCTTAGTCATTCTTGGGATCTGGTACACCATATCTGGCAACAAACCAGTAGAAAAATATGGCACCGTTGTGACCAAAGAAGCAAACAAGGATGGACCCAAGGAAACAGAATGGCAGATAATCAATGTGGATGAACTCATGGAGTGGGCCCAAGATGATGCAAAGACAAGTGCATATCTAAGCATCTTTGCTGGACCCACCACAGCACACCACATTGACAAACACAACAACTCAGCATGGAAGAACTGGCAGGACCTCAAAAAGGCCTTTGGGACATGTGGCACAATGGCTACTTTCCACACCCTACATGCCTTCCATCAGTTCAAATTTGACACTAATCAGCCTTTTGCAAAGCAAATTGAGCAACTGCAATTGGTGCAAGTTGAACTCACCAACTTCAGCCACAAAATTTCCGACAATGAAATGGCCATCACCATGCTTATGGGCCTGCTGGAAAGTTGGTCAAACGTTGTAGCAGCCTTTCTGGCTGTTGGAAATATTCATGGTGCTTGTTCAGCTTCGCTCTACTTACTTACACACATCTTCTTTACGTCCTTACTGACGCACGTTATACTTGCTTACTTATCTCACAACCACGTCATAGTGCACTCTAGACTGCTCTAGACCTACTTACTCCACTACAACCCACATTCATGTAGCACGTACTACACCCCCACATACAACCCCACATTAACACGCCGCCTGAACTTAGTTCAGCACGCACTACTTATACTACACCCCCCACTTTCTGTAGCTCCACGGTATTATTCTAAAAATGTCATACCACTCCTCCCCACTCTGCGTACTAGTGCGCACCACGTCTTACCTTGCATTCTTCCTCTTCTCCTTGGTTGGCTCGTACCTGCGCTCACACTGGCAACACAAGCAAACCTCTTCCAAATTTCTGCAGATGATGTGTGCAAACACATCATTGACAAAAATGATTGTGTCTCTGGCAACACAGGAACCTCCCTCCTCTCATCCGTGCAGCATGCAGAACCTTCCAACTCACCCTCCACTGGCCTCACCTCCTGCAGGAAACCACACCTCAATTGTTATACATGCACTAAGTGTGGACCCAGAGGACATATGGATGAGTTTTGCTGGATATTGCACCCTGAGATGAAAAGGAATAGATCTACTGCTAAGTCAACTACTACTGCTGCTGCTGCTGCTGCTATTGCCGATCCACCTCCTGTACCTCCTGACATGCATTCTACTCTTAACATGATGGGAGCTAACTCCTCCACTTTGTTCTATTTTGACATGTGCCACCAGTGGATGCTGGACAGTGGTGCTAGTGACCACATCAGTCCACATCCTGCTGATTTCATCCCAAACACCATACTTAACATGCCTGGATCCATCTGTCTTGGCAACAACACCACTATGGCATACTTGGGAGTTGGCACAGTAAAAGCCACTACACTCATTAATGGGATAATGACACACATCACCCTCCAACATGTTCTATATGCACCTGATGCCAGAGGCTGCTTCATCTCTGTACCCCAACTCACGACAAAGGGCCTACAAGTTCTCTATAAGGGACAGACATGCCGCATAACCTCTCCCAACAATGTACCATACACAGAAGGTACCTTGCAGAATGGCACCTACTGGCTATATCTCCATGTCACCTCCTCATCGGCCCTGGCCAGCCTGTTGACCCTCAAACCCTCCTATACTACTTGGCATAGGAGGTTAGCACATGCCCCATACTCACTTCTACACAAATTGCAAAACACAACATGTGTCACAGGTTTTAACTCAAATGCCATGGAGGCAGCAGATAATGCCCTGTGCACTGGGTGCACATTCGGAAAATTGGCAAGACAACCATTTCACCCATCCTCCAAATGCGCCATGCACCCACTCAACCTTGTTCATAGTGACCTCATTGGCCCCATGCCAACAATGTCCATGCAAGGCTCTGTGTTTTTTGCCTCCTTTGTAGATGATTTTTCATGCCATGCACTTGCTGTTCCCCTCACCTCAAAAGATGGCCTGTCCCACACTCTCACCACCTTTTTAGCATGGGCCGAGACTCAGTCCAAACACAAACTCAAGACCTTTCATAGCAACAGGGGCAGTGAATATGTCAACTCTGAGGTACAGAGCATACTGGAAGCCCAGGGGATCACACACAACCTCACGGCCCTGTACTCACCCATGCAGAATGGCTGTGCAGAATGCTGGAACCACACCATAATTAACTCTACTCTATCTCTTCTGCACAGCACTGGAGTCTCATGTGGCTTCTGGGAATATGCCTTGCAAGTGGCTGTACATGTCTACAACTGTACTCTGCAGCATGCACGCAATTGGGCCATGCCCCACCAACTGTGGACTGATGGCCACATCCCTGATGTCTTGTACCTATGCACATTCATGTGCCTAGCCTACATAGCAACACCCACTGAATGCTGCACAAAACTTGACCCTCATGCATGGCCCATGGTCTTTCTTGGCTATGAGCCAGGGTCCAAAGTGTGGTGATTCTGGGATCATGCTGCCCACCACGTCATCATCTCATGCAATGCTGTCTTCAATGAGTCCACCTTTCCTTTTTGTCCACAGCTCACACCCATGGCTCCCATGGCATCTGTGTCCCTCCTGCCTCCTCCACTGACTGACCATCCAACTTTGGATTCAGACTCTGACACATTGCCATGTGATGGTGCTCACATTGATGTCTCAGATATGGCAGCTGCCACTCTGTGCCCTCTTCTGCCTGCCGCAGATGTACCTGCTACCACAGCTGTTGTCACAGGTGCCCCACTGGCACCTGCCTCCCCTCCAGGACTGCCTCTTGCATCCCTGGCTGTGCCTGGGTCTCCACTGCACATGCATGAACCACAGCTGCCCATCACACTGCCCTCTGTCGCTCCTCTGATCTCCTCATGCACACATGCTACGTGTTTCATCAACCACACACCAGACAACTTTGTTCCTTCCACAGGATATGATGGAGCCAGTGGTCAAGGACACATGCACCGGACAGCACTTTCAGGTGAGCCTGAACCCACCTACCTACCAGAGCTGCCATGCGCTCCCTCCTCTCCATTGACACCATTGTCATCAATGGCACCTGGAGTTGATGAGCCTGCCATGCCCACTCTGCCTCCTTGATGCTCTGGCCATGCCATTCAACAGCCCGCATGCTATGAAGACAGCACATATGGATCATGCTTGCACGCTGATGTCCTCTGCGACTCTTCAGATGACAATGCATTCCTCCCTCTGGGTACTAGCCCCTCTCTTTCCTCTCTGCTGGCTGCTGCTGCTACTTCCGGTGATCCTCTCTCTCTGCATGAGGCCCATGCCTCACCCCATGCTGCTGACTGGGAGGCTGCATGCCAATATGAGCTCTCCATGCTCAAGGGCATGGGGACCTGGTCCCTTGTGGACCTTCCACCCAGCCACAGTGCAATCCCCAACAAGTGGGTCTTTAAGCTCAAGAACGATGGGCAGTTCCATGTGCACCTCATTGCCAAGGGCTTCAAACAGGTGCATGGAGTAGATTATGATGAAGTTTTCTCCCCAGTTGTGCGCTTCGAATCTTTATGACTCCTTTTCGCCCTCACCACCACTCATGACTGGCACATCCATTCCATGGACATCAAGAGTGCCTTCTTCAATGGTGACATTGAGGAGGACCTCTATATGCATATGCAGCGGCCTGATGGTTTCAAAATCCCTGACCTCATGGACAAAGTCTGCTGACTGCACAAATCCATCTACAGCCTCAAGCAGGCTGTGTGGCATTGGAATGCCAAGATGGACACCAGCCTTGCCACCCTTGACCTCCACCGCATCTCCTCAGATGCTGGGCTGTACATCAAGTGCAGGGGGGACTCATATCTTTTTCTAGTCTTATACGTTGACAACATCACAATATTTGGCAGTGACCTTGCAGAAGTGCTCAAACTCAAACATGCATTGGCTGCCACATTTGAAATGACGGACCTGGGCAAAACTAAAACATACCTTGGACTCAAGGTAACCCATGATTGTGCATGAAAGGCACTCATGCTGTGTCAATCATGCTACATCACTGACATCATAGCATGATTCGGCATGGCCAGATGCAACATGGTCACCACTCCACTCTCACCCATGTCCCAACTCATCCCCTTTGCAGACACTGCCAGCACATCCACACACTCCACATACCAACAAATCATTGGCAGTCTGATGTATGCTGCCATTGTCTTGCAGCCAGACATCACTTTCACCATCAACTCACTGGTGCACTATACTGCTAACCCTGCACCTGAACACCTTGTGGCTGCCAAACATATCCTGCAGTACCTTGCTGGTACCACCACACTCAGCCTTCACTACAATGGCACATGTGACACCACTATCATGGCACACTCAGACTCAGACTGGGCTGCATCACTCACAGACTGCCATTCCACCAGCACATTTGTTTTTTCCCTCTGTGGTGGAGCCATCTCCTGGTCTTCACATCACCAACACATTGTCTCACTCTCCTCGACAGAAGCCAAGTACATTGCCTTGTCCCAGGCTGCGGTGCAGGCTGTGTGGTACTGCAGCATCACTAATGAACTCCACATCCCACTCGCACTGCCACTGACATTGTTTGGTGACAACAAGGGCTCCATCGACCTTGCCAACAACCCTGTCATGGGCAAAGGCACCAAACATATTGACATCAAGTTCCACTTCATACACCAGTGTGTTGAAGAAGGACTTATCACCCTTTGTTGCATCCTGTCTGCCACCATCATTGCTGATGCCCTCACCAAATCATTGCTGCATGCTGCCTTTGAGTCGCAGCATGCCACTCTTGGCCTTGTCATGTTGGACGCACCGAACGTGGGGGGGTGTTGAATATCTATGTACATTTTCACTGTATGTTTTTTGTTCAGCTTTTCTTATTCATACCATACATGTACATACACTTACACATTTTTCTCTGGCTGCTCCACTTATTACAACAAGGGTCACATGTCCCTTGACATCAGGGTTGCATGTCCCTCAACATACAGTAGTCCCTGCATTCTTTACTTTCCTCACTCCTTATCATGTGAATACTATATAAGAAGTACTCTCTATGATACAACTCCTCAGACACTTTTTCCCTTCATCTGAGTGAGTATCCTCACTCCTACTCAACCACCTTATTCTCACATACAGTCCTGCAGTGTCTATCTCTCTCACTATCGTGTGTGGCTTCTCTTGCCACACCCCTATATCACTTGCAGCTCATGTCTGCACTCCTATATACCTTAGGGGTTTTCTACATTGCAATCAAAACATATCACCTCCTTACCATTGTCTGCCCTAGCCTGCTTAAACACATAGAGCCACCCCTCTAGTCGCGAAAGAATCTCGACTCGGAGGCTTCTGGGACCAGGCATGCCCCGGATTAGGCAAGAGTTCGGTAAGGGAGACAGGACGGCGACTTGACGCGGACCGACTGTCTTCTGCTGAGGTCAGTTACCCCGGATGAGAGTTTAGTCTTCGGGTGAGCAGCGCCTCCCCTCAACTTTCACCTCCGGGAACATGCCACAACAGACTGCTCCGTCGTACCCCCATCCACCGTGCCTAGAAGCGTGATCGCGTTGCCCACATGGCCACGCTACTTCTCGGAGATCCAGGCTTGCAGATATACCCCCTAGCCCGCGACCTCGGGGGCCCAAGGAGGTGGCCCGAATGAAACGTAACAGCTAACGACGACGGCCACACGGCTGCGGCGAGGGGCGAGGTCGTAGATTCCGTATTGGGGGGAGGTGACTTGAAGTGGGGTCGGCGAGGATACTAAGAGCAATCAGAGTCAGGATTATCTAAGACACGTCCATGTTGGCGCTCTCTGCCTGAGAACTTACTAGAAAAGAGCTGGTAACTGCCCACTACCACTTCCCGCATTGTTAGGATGCCTGCTGACCCATAGTTTCCTACGGCCGCCATGTCCAGGCGTGCACCGCTGCTGCGCTCGAGGTTTGCAGCTCTCTTACGTACCAAGACACGAGGAAGGAGAGATATTCGCCGCCTCATGCCACACCACACACCACAACACTGTGCCTCCACACTCGCAACACCTTTCACACGCCCTCTCAGGTCCTCTGGGGCCCGCCAGGCACGTTCCGCGGGACCCACTTGCAGCTCACCCCAATCATGTTGCGGAAAGCGCTCACGCACTCTCAGGCACACGCGCCACACACAAAGGCCATACTCTCTATGGGAGTGGTGATGGCCGGGCCGCTCTCATATCCTCTAAAACATCGGGGTAATTAGGTCAGTTGTGCGGCAGAGTGTTTGTTGAGTAGAACATGTTACCATGTAATCAGGAGGGACTCGGAAGCGTCGCTTTCCTACTGGGAATACATGCACACAGTCAAACTTGAGGATGAGTCTTCATTGATTTCCCACAAAATTGAATCACAATGTCTCTTACATCCATAACAACGACCATGATCACAGCACTCCAATACGCCTGGTAACCAAACCAGCCTCTGCTGGTGTGATGTGAGCGAGGTTTTATTATAACCTGAACGTTGCAGGGACGCTATGACAAACCATATTCAGCTTTCTCACCTCTTCCTCAGCCCGTTTCCGCCCAATCTATGTATTCTCAATTGTTTTCCCGTCACTTGCATGGGACTACTGATAAGGCATATGGTATCTGTCTGGTAGTACAGACGTCAGACAACTGCGCGGCATGTCTGCATAGTCACTCACGTGGAGAGTAGTGGAACGAAACCGGCATAAAGGTCCCGAATGCCACCTCCACGTGCAAGACGCGTAAAGAGTGCAGTCGCATATCCTATTTGTGAGACCATGGGTATATAGGTAGCTTCTAAAGGTGTGAAGAGGATGTCTGCGAAGAATCTGTAGTCAGGCCCTTCCGAGGCTAAGATTTCAAGATGCAGAATTACGCGGCGGCACTGGCGGTCCGGTAGTCTCTTGCAATCTGAACAAGCACCTTCTGGTAGTCATAATGAGCAAATTACACGAGGTGACCGATCGCGGCCGGACCAAAGCCAGTGAGAAGCACAGTAGGACGATATGACGTCCACCAGTAACAAAAAGATTGGGGTGCAAATGCAGGGTCTATCTGTACACGTGTCTTAATAACGTTGATAGCCGCAAGGTATCAGGGCAATGATATCTCATAACACACGAGGGTGTGCAGGCAGATGGTAGTGGGTTTTGCCGTATCGGCGACACCGGTCTTATGTACTGGAATAGGGAAGGACGGAGGGCGTCAGGTTACATTACGAGCAGGCGTGGGAGAGAAGCAGTCATGCGCCCATGAACGCGGACGTCTTTGTAGTACGTAGATGTGATGAGTATGATGGGGCGAAGTGCGGCTTATCGGCAGCATAGCAGACGGAGCTTACAAAGCAACGTTGAGAGTACGTCTGTAGCGTTGAAAGTGCGAGTGTGTGCTAGCAGTCTTCACAGCAGCCCGTGCGCAGCGTGCTACTCCTGCGACCCCAATGATTCTTCATGGGGCTATTTCTTGTGCTTCATAACGCGGCGAACATCACCTGTGTAACTCATGGTCGGATCAAGTGGAAGGGTAAGGGTTTCATTTCTTTCATCGCGGAGGCTGCGATCGGATGATGGATCTTTGGTAGGAGGAACGTACAATCATGGGGGTTATAAGTCCCTCGACACAATCTAGTCTTTTCCACTCCAGACTCGTTCCTCTCCCTGCCATTCGCGTTCTCCCCTTTCCACAACTTTTGATGTCTCTCGTCGATTCGTTTTCATCTTCTGAATCACCGATTCACCCACCGCTATCACCAACACTCTCCGCCCACCAGGCCACGCCGCATTTGTGTGACAACCGTACTGAGGAGCACGATAAGGACCCTTCGCTTCTCAGCTGTCAGACGCGCGTCAACGCCGCCTTTTCAGGTTTCATGAGCGAAAGTGAGACGGAGACTGAGCACTCGAGCGATCCTATTAGCTTGGAGCACCCCCACCTGGATGCAGCCAGCACCGTTGACTTGGACGCACAAAATCACTGCAAGTTATCCGCAGAAGAGTCAACAACACCAGGGAAAATCACAAAGCCTTGCGGGTTCAATATGGCAACCCTGAAAGCCTTGTTTACACCCGAACACAAGGCCACAGTTGCGCCTAGCACTTGTGCTAGCCTGGTTGCTGTCACACGGTCATCGTGTATGTGACAATTGTATTGGTTATATGTTATATTTTCGTTCACCATTCACCGGAAGGGCTGAATCTCCTTATCATTTTTACCCCACTCTCCGTACGTATAGTATCTATCCGTGTGCACATTCATACTATTCTCACTAGGAAGCTTGCAGTGGGCCTTTCATTTTGCAAGGCAGGACTCGGAAACGGTTGTTTTCGCTTGTAAGCACATTCAACATATTACCGACCGATCATCTCGCTTAGTGTGATCAGTCTCGTTCCTTGCAGTCATCCCGCTCGCCAAGGTACGTGCCACATGACGTCGTTGTGAATCTGCGGCTCATATTTCGTCAGCTACGGGCCCTTGCAACCGATGAATTGTCATTGCGATTAAGACATCCTTTCGCATGCTTGCTCAACGTCACACTGGTAAGCAGTTGGCTTGTCAACGCGCTCCAGAGTGAAGGCTGACGACGGTTCATGTACACTCTCACAGGGTAACGCGTAAGTGGTCGGATCATATTGTCCGTATCGTCATGATTCGACCAGACCCTTACCTCAAGCGTTGAACTGATTATCACGGTACGGGGTTTTGGTACATTCGTCGTTGGAACGTACTCACCAGCATCGGTAGATCATTGCTTTGGTACATTGCGAGCTCAGCACCGTACGGTCATATCGTGCGCGCTTTTCTTCGTTCTCAGCCGTGCGTATTGGGACTTGATTTGCCTAGTCGTTGGCTGCATACTTACCAACATCCGTGAGTTATCATGTCTCATCTACTGCACCCTCCGTTCTGAATTATACACATCGAGTCCTGGTCCCTGGAATGTGTTTTTTTGCCGGAGGCATCCGGTATTCCCATCAGGGTTTTGGCAAAAGTTCGTACTTCATCTTCATTTTGGTGCCGCCTCGCTGACTGTTATTCTGGCCTTAGGCGCCACACGTATGGATTCTTCGCTGATTACGCTCAGTGTCTTCGGTGTCTTCCTTCCGGATGCTCTTCAGCTGGCTACCCAGCCACCCACTGGGAGTCCTGTAAACCTTCCTACCCGTGCTAGTGACCAGGACACTCGTCGTTTAGGCCACGGTGTATGTATGTTTCCGCAATGTTCTGACTGTACATTCGTTTTGATCGCACATTCATCAGATTGCGA
>QLPN01000433.1:0-15966 GCA_003314395.1 Albatrellus ellisii
AAGAAGAAGAAGAAGAAGAAGAAGAAGAAGAAGCACTAGCATTAGAGCAAAGTAAGTGTAATAGAGAGTGAGTAGAGCATCCATGCTAGTGGAGGAGACAGGGAAGTTGACTATAGATCAATGTCCCAGATAGAACCCTAAGTACTAAAACTGCCATGCACAGACCATGCTGATCTAATAAAGTATGGGGCATGGGTGTTGGAGCAAAGAGCAGGATCATGTGTCAACAACAAATATCATGAAACATGTAGTAGATAGCATGATAATATGAATAGGCCTCCAAGGCCAAGATACAAAAGACTATTCCAACAACATAGTCCAATGGGTGTGACATGGCTGAGAGGAGTGAAGATGAAGTGTACAAGAGATAGAGGTATGCAGAGATAAAGAGATGACTAAAGGACAGGTACTAGTCAGAAAGGATGTAAGAAGAGAGGTGTGAGGCACATGCTGAACAGTGGTGCTAAGAGTGGCCTATTGGACAGTCTTAGGGATTCATTGGTTGAATACTCCTGGTAATGAGATAGTTGATATAGATATTCCTGATGACTATGAGGAGAGGGATTGATGAGATAGTGATGAGAACAATTGCTCCAATGACTATGCAAGGATCCAGGATGGTAAGTGTAGGATATGATGAGAGCAGGTCATGCACGAGATGGAACTTGAATAGTTCTTATTCATATAGAACACTACCACATGCTACTTATAAAAAGCCTTGTAGTGCACAGACCATAAGGTATGTACAGTAGGATGTGTGTACAGTATGTGTGTACATGTGTGTGTGTATGTACAGTATCATGATGAAAAAGGGAGGAAGTAGTTATATAAGCTGAGATTGTCAACACCCCCCCATGCTGGATGTACACTCCACAAGTCCAAGCCCAGACCAGTGACAGGAGAATAGTGGAAGAGATAAGGGTTTAGTGAGAATGTCAGCAGTAATAAGAGAGGATGGTGATGAGCATAGGCCATGTGTGTGAGTGGAACTAGAATAGTTCTTATTCATATGGAACATTGCTACATGCTACTTATAGTAAGTCTTGTAGTGCATGGACCATGAAGGTATGTATGATAGGATATGTGTACAGTATGTGTGTATCTGTGTGTGTGTGTGTATGTACAGTATCTGGATGAAAGAGGAAGTGCATGATTATATAAATTGAAATCATCAACACCCCCCCATGCTGGACGTACACTCCATGAGTCCAAGACCAGAGTGATGTGAGGAGAATAGTGGGAGAGACAAGGGTTTAGTCAGGATATCAGCAGTGATAAGAGACAAAGGAAGGCATTGTACAGTGATGGCATTGGGTGAGAGACACTCCCTGATGTAGTGGTGATGTATGTTGATGTGTTTTGTACCACGTGTAATGACAGGGTTAGTGGTGATATCAATTGATCCTTTGTTATCACCATATAGTAGGAGAGGGAAGGTGAAACCAAAACCTATCTCTGCAAGCAACAATCTCAACCACATGCCTTGTGCACTGGTTTGGGAGAGTGACATGTACTCAGCCTCTGTGGACAAGAGTGATACAGTGCGTTGTTTTCTGGAGGTCCATGCAATAGCTCCTCTGCCTAGAAGAAATGCATATGCTCTGATTGACTTGCAATCATCTTTGTCAGCTGCCCAATCGGAGTCTGAGTACCCAACCATTCCAGTGCCTTCTATTCCTCCATACTGTATATGGTAGTGTTTGGTACCTTTAAGGTAGTGAAGGATGTGGTGACCAAGAGATAAATGAAGTGGGAGAGGGTTGGATAGAAGCTATGAGAGCATAGTGATGGCAAAGGAAATGACAGGCCAGGATACTATGGTGGCATAAAGGAGTGATCCTATGAGTTGTTGGTACTCATTGTGAAGAGAAGGTGAGGCAATGTAATCCTTGTCTGCTTTGATGGGTGATGTGCCTGGAGGAAGAGGAGTAGAGATGGGGTTGCAGTCCATCATGTGGTATTGATCTAGGACATCAGAAATGTAGGCTTCCTGGTCAATATCCAGGGTCTGTCCTGAGTGACATGAAGTCCTAAGTAAGACTTTATCTCTCCCAGGTCTGTCATCTGAAAGAGAGATTTGAGTGTGGCCTTACATGCCTCTACTTCCTCAAGTGAGCCTCCTAGCATGGTGATGTTGTCTATGTATATGACTATGATGAGAGGTTGTGAGGACACTGTTGAGATGTAGATGCCAGAGTCAGATAGGGCACAGGTGAATGAGAGGCCTAGCAGGGAGCCATGCATTTTGTGATGCCATTGTCATGATGCCTGCTTCAAGCCATATAGTGCTTTGGAAAGATGGCAGACTTTGCCTTTGGTTCCTGGTACAACAAAACCATGCGGCTGTTCCATATAGATCTCTTCTTCTAAGTCACCATTGAGGAAAGCATACTTGACATCCATGGAGTGGACCTCCCAATCCTCTAGAGCTGCAATGGCAAGTGGGGTTCATAAGGACTCAAAGCATGCAACAGGCGATAATGTCTCAGTGTAGTCAACTCTGTGGACTTGGGTGTAGCCTTTGGCAACAAGATGTGCTTTAGAGTGGCCATCTGCCTTCTGCTTGAAGACCCACTTGTTCCCTACAAGGTTGTGGCCTGGCAGCAGGTCTACTAGATCCCATGTATGCAGGGCAGCTAGGGAATTCAATTCCTCATTGCATGCAGATCTCCAGGAGTCGCTATCAGGGCCAGAGAGTGCTTGATTTAGAGTGAGTGGGTCACATGTGACTGTGTGGGAAAGGAGGGTTGAAAGTGAAGGACCTGCTTGTGGTGTGGCAAAAATGTCATCATCGCTGCTAAGCCCCCCCTCACCCAAGATATCAACAAACTCATGAGGCCCATATGCACTGTCCCAGTACCAAGCAGGACGACGAGTGAGGTGTTTGGAGCAACAAACTATGGGCATGCCATCACCAACCAGCTGAGAATGGGACTGCTGGCAACCTGGAGAGGACAGAGGGTGATGCCACTGTGGCAGTGGGTCATCAGGTTTGTGGTGCACAGTATGCTGAGCACAGACATGTGGAGGAGCCTCTGTGACTGAGGCAGCATGCAGAGGAGTGACTGGTGCAGCAGACAATGGTGGCATGACAGGATTGTCCAGTGGGGTGCCAGTGATGTCAATGATGGCAGGAATGCAGTCTGATGCAAGAGGCAGAGTGGGCAGAGGTGCAACAGGAGGTGGAGGAGGTGCATCTGTGTGGTTTGGTCCATCAGGGGCAGGATCAATGATGCCAGAGTCAAAGCCATTGCTGCTGTTGGTATTGTCATCATTGGTGTTTTAACTGTTGGAGTCATTGTTGGTGGGAGGCAAAACTGGTGTGGCCAAAGGGAACATGTCAAGAACAGTGGGGTGTGAGGTGACCTCACATGCTGGAAAGGTATCCTCCTGGAAGATGATGTCACAACTAGTGATGATGTGACAGGAGCTGGCATCCCAAAAGAGCCATCCTTTAGTGCCAGATTGGTAACCTATAAAGGTGAAAGGTTGTGCATGTGGCTCCAGTTTACCATGCTGTTGGTCTGGGACCTGCACCCAGCTATGATACTCAAAGATGCAGAGGTGGGAGATGTCCAGGGGAGCACATGCAGGGTCCCACAAGGTGGTGGGCATGACCCAGCCAAGCCTGTGGATCAGAGATAGGTTATAGGTGTGGACAGTGGCATGCACAGTGAGTTCCCAGAAACTGCCAGAAAGGCAGGCATGATGAAGGAGCAAGAGCATGTGCTTGAGAATGGTGTGGTTCCAATGTTCGGCATGTTCATTCTGCTGTGGTGAGTATGGAACTGTTTGTTGGTGCTTGATGTCTTTGCCTGACAGGAGGGTGGAGATGGCACTGTTGAGGTATTCCCCCCCACAGTCCATATGAAGGACATGAGGGTACTGGCCAAGAAGTGTGTGCGACTGCATGAGGTAGTGCTGTAGTGATTCGGAGAGCTGATCCTTGTGCTGCAGAGGATAAACAACACCAAAACCAGAATAGTCATCCAGGAAAGTGGTGAAGTAAAGGGAGCTGGAGGCAACAGACACAGTACTGAACAGGCCAACTGAATTGGAGTGAACAAGGTCCAGGACATGAACAGCATGGGTTCACAACAGGTGAAATGACAACCAAGGGAATTTGCCTTTCAGGCAACTGACACATGGGGGATCAGAGGGAGAAGTGACTGGTGGAATGAAGCCAGACAGCTGGGAAGCTTGGATGTGTGAAATGACAGCTTCAGAAAGATGTCCCAATCATTCATGCCAAAGGTGGACAGAGGGGGCGGTAAGGGTGTTGAGCAAGGGCAAGCCAGAGAGCTGTAGCCAGTATGTACCATTGTCTAAGGTGCCAATGCTGAATGTACGCCCATCCTTAGTGATAGTACATGTCCCTTTTTCATAGGTAATATGGAAACCCAGCTTATTGAGCTTACTGATGGACAAAAACCGACCAGATGCCCCTGGCACATGCAAAAGCCCAGAGAGTGAAACTGTTACAAGTGAACCACTGGGGAGAGCATGTGTGAGTGAGCTACCACCATGTCTGATGCAGGTGATAGTAGAGCCATTCCTGATGGTGACAGCATGGAAGTGCAGAGGTTCATATGTTGTGAAGTCAGACCTGTATGGCAATATGTGGTCCATATGCCTGGAGTCTAGCATCCAACAGCTGGAGCCCTTGTAGTAACATGCATCAATTGCAGAGTTTGAAGACAAATGATTTAACATAGTAGTGGGTCTGCCATCCCTCATCCCTTTATCCCTATCCCTTTTCTCCAACCTGCTTTTAACATCATCAGGCATCCCATGCAGTGTCCAGCAGTTGTTGATTGTATGGTTGTGTTGCTTACAATGTGTGCAGAAAGAGGTGTTTTGATGCATGGGAGCCAGGTTCTGCTGAAAGGTAGAGAGTGCAGGAGAGGGCTTGGTCCTGGCCTCTTCATTGAGGATCCTTCCATGAATGTCATCAAGCAAGAGGTGTGTGATGTTGGATGGTGCTAAAATGGAGGATGTGAAGTGGCTCCAGGACAACAGAAGGGCATGGAGGATGATGAAACACATTTGTTGTTCTGAGATATCTACTCTGGAGGTGGCAAGTTGTTCTTGTACCACTAATAACATGTCAAGTTGGGAGGTGAGTGGTGTGTGCATGTCATACTTGCAGGTAAGTAAGGCCTGAAACTGTACAAATGCTCCCATTGCTGACTGCTTGCTGTATATGCCCTTCAGCAGCTCCCATGCCTGCACTGCCGTGACTGTTTCAGAAGCTATGGCACTTGCTGGTTGGGTCCCACAGTGCATGGAGATGACTGCTCTGGTGATGTCACTATTATCATCAAAGAGTTGTATGTTGTCCATGTTTGTGATAGTTTCAACTGGCAGTCCACCTTCTATGTTTGTGATTGATGTTATGGGAGCTGGTTTAGGTCATGTAATCATATACCAGATCCCCATGATGATGAGGGTGGATTTGACCATATTGGCCCATTGATGGTAATTGTCAGTAGACTCAAGGATAATGTTAATTTTGGGCACAGAGATGGCATGGGAGGGAGATAGGAGTTGAGACATGAGGATGGTGAATATGAGATAGGAGTGAGAGTTGAGAATGGTGAAGATGAGTGTGAGAGTGAGTAGGAGAGGTACACAGATAGCCCAGGCAGGGCCCATAACCTGATGAGCACAGGCCATGTGCATGAGTGGAACTAGAATAGTTCTTATTCATATGGAATGTTGCTACATGCTACTTATAGTAAGTCTTGTAGTGCATGGACCATGAAGGTATGTACAATAGGACGTGTGTACAGTATGTGTGTATCTGTGTGTGTGTATGTACAGTATCTGGATGAAAGAGGAAGTGTATGATTATATAAACTGAAATCATCAACAGAGGGAAGGTGTTGTACAGCAATGGCATTTGTTGAAAGGCATTCCTGGATATAATGATGTTGTATGTCTATGTGTTTTGTACCATGCGTAATAACAGGGTTAGTGGTAATATCAATTGATCCTTTGTTATCACCATATAGTAGGAGAGGGAAGGTGAAACCAAAACCTATTTCCTTCAACAAGGACCTAAGCCACATGCCTTGTGTGGCTGCTTGTGAAAGCAACATATACTCAGCTTCTGTGGATGAAAGTGACATGGTATGTTGCTTTCTCAATGTCCATGTGATCACTCCACCTCCTAGAAGAAATGCATAGGCTCTAATCAACTTGCAATCATTCCTGTCAGCTGCCCAGTCAGAGTCAGAATACCTGACTATTCCAGCACCCTCTAGTCCCCCATATCATATACAATAGTATTTAGTGCCCTTGAGGTAGCAAAGGATGTGGTGGCCAAGAGTTAGATGGAGGGGAAGAGGATTAGACAGGAATTGTGAGAGCTTCATAATGGCAAAGGAAATATCAGGTCTAGATACTATGGTGGCATAGAGAAGCAATCCTATGAGTTGTTGGTATTCATTGCAAAGAGAGGGTGTGGCATTGTATTCCTTTTCTGCCTTGGTGGGTGATGTCCCAGGAGGGAGAGGAGTGGTTGCAGGATTGCAATCAGTCATTTTGTATCAATCCAGGATGTCAGAAATGTAGGTTTCCTGGTCAATATCCAGGATTTGTTGTGATCTGTCCCAAGTGACATGAAGTCCCAGATATGACTTTATTTCTCCTAGGTCTGTCATCTGGAAGAGGGTTTTCAGTGTGGCTTTACTTCCTCAAGTGATCCTCCTAAGATGGTGATGTCATCCACATACAGGACAATAATGAGGGGTTGTGAAGAAGTTGTTGAAATGTAAATACCAGAGTCTGATAAGGTGCAAGTGAACAAGAGGCCCAGTAGTTACCCATGCATTTTGTGATGCCATTGTTGAGATGCTTGTTTTAAGCTATATAGTGCCTTGGAAAGATGACAAACTTTGCCTTCAGTTCCTGGTATGACAAAACCATGGGGTTGCTCCATATAGATCTCCTCTTCCATGTCACCATTAAGAAAAGCAGACTTGACATCCATGGAGTGGACCTCCCAGTCTTTGAGAGCTGCAATGGCCAGTAAGGTCTGTAGGGATTCAAAATGGGCAACAGGTGAAAATGTCTCTGTGTAGTTGACACCATGGACTTGGGTGTAACCTTTGACAACAAGATGTGCTTTGTAGTGGCCATCAGCCTTCTGCTTGAAGACCCACTTGTTTCCTACAAGGTTGTGGCCTGGCAGCAGATCTACTAGATCCAAGGTATGTAAGGTATTCAGGGAATCCAACTCCTCATTGCATGCAGATCTCCAGGAGTCACTATTGGGACTGGAGAGCACTTGCTTTAGAGTGAGTGGGTCATGTGTGACAGCATGGGAAAGGAGAGTTCAAAGTGAAGGACCTGCTTGTGGCATGGCAAAAACATCATCGTTGTTGTCACTATCAAGCCCCCCCTTGCCCAAGATGTTGACAAAGTCATGTGGTCTGTACATGCTGTCCTGAAAATGAGCAGGGCAATGAGTGAGGTGCTTGGAGCATCAAACAACAGGTACACCTTTGCCTACAAGCTGTGAATGGGACTGCTGACAACCAGGAGAGGACAGAGGGTGGCACAAGTGTGGTGGCAGGTCTTCATGTGCAGTGCATTGAGCATGGACATGTGGTGGAGCTTCAGCAACCAAGGGAGCATGCAGAGGAGTAACTGGCTCAATGACAATGTTGGTTGGTGGAATGACAGAGGCATCAGTGGCCACTGGGACAGTTGCCATTGTGTGGTGAGGAAGAGTCACAGGCACAGCAAGTGGAGCAACAGAAGGAGGAGGCATCACAAGAGGAACATGAGGTGTGTCACCATGGAGTGCATCACCAGGATCAGGGTGAATGTTGTCATTAGGGTCATCACTATTGTTGTCATCATCAGAGGAGAGGGGAAAAACTGGTGTGGGCAGAGGAAAGACATTGAGGATGGTAGGATGAGTGGCAGCTTCACACCCCAGAAAAATGTCTTCCTGGAAGACAACATCATGGCTGGTGACAATATGGTGAGTGTTCTTATCCCAGAACAACCACCCCTTGGTTCCAGACTGGTAACCAATGAAGGTGAGAGGACATGAATGAGGGTCCAACTTGCCATGCTGCTGATCAGGGAGGCACACCCAGGCATGACACCCAAAGACCCATAGGTGAGAGACATCCAGCAGGGCATTGTTAGGCTCCCACAGGGCAGTAGGGGTGAGCCAACTCAACCTACACATAGGAAACAAATTATATATGTGGACAGCAGTCCACACAGCTAGTTCCCAAAAGCCACTGGACAGACATGTGTGATGAAGGAGAGAGAGCACACACTCAAGGATAGACCTGTTCCATCTCTCAGCATGCCCATTCCACTGTGGTGAGTGCAGGACAGTTTGCTGATGTTCAATGCCCTTTTCCAGAAGCAAATTGGTGATGGTACCATTGACATACTCCCCCCCTCAGTTGGAATGAAGGGCCAGCAGAAAATGCCCAAAGAGGGTGTGAGATCAAGCCAAATAATGTTGCAGAGCTTCTGAGAGCTGGTCTTTGTGTCACAGGAGATATATGACTCCATACCCAGAGAAATTGTCCAGGAAGGTGGTGAAGTACAAATACCACAAAGTGATGGAAGCAGCACCAACCAGTCCTACCAAGTTGGAATGGATGAGGTCTAAGACAGCAGAGGCACACAAGTGGGAGAGATGGAACAACACTCAGGGAAACTTACCCTGTAAGCATCCAATGCAAGGAGTGCCAGGAGAGGATGCAATCATGGAAGGAAAACCAGACAACTGGGTGGACTGAATATGCAAAATGACTGCCTCAGATAGGTGTCCTAGTCATTTGTGCCATAAGCAAATGGAGGGAGTGACTATGGAGTTGAGTGAGGGCACACTAGAAAGCTTTAGCCAGTACATCCTGTTGTTAAGAAATCCAATGCTGAATGTTTGCCCATTCTTAGAGATGGTGCAGGAGCTGTTTCCATACATGATGTGGAATCCTAGGTGATCTAGCTTGCTAATGGATAGGAAACAGCCACTTGCAGAGGGAACATGCAGGAGATCAACAAGCATAAGGGATATGGACAAGCTGTTGGGTAGTTCATGACTGCACATACTAGTTCTTTTTCTGATACAGGCAATCGTGGACCCATTCCCAACAGTTACATTGCAGAATGTTAGGGGATTGTATGATGTGAAGTCAGACCTATAAGGCAAGATGTGGTTGGTACACCAGAGTCCAACATCCAGAGGCTGGAGCCCTCATAGTAGCAAGCATCAATTGAGGAGGTAGAAGACAAATGGTTTAGAGTAGTAGGTCCTCCTCTGCTATCCCCAGGTCCCTTATCCTTTTCCTTTCTCTTATCCATCCTAGCTTTAACATCGTCTGGCATGCTGTGCAGAGCCCAACAAGTCTCCATCATGTGATTCCATTGTTTGCAGTGAGTGCAGAAAGAGGTGTTGCAGCATGCAGGATTTGGATGTTGTTGGAGCACAGACAGAGCAGAACTGGGTTTTGACCTAGCTTCTTTGTTGAGTATCTGGCCATGGATCTCCCCAAGGTTGAGGTTTGTGATGTTAGAGGAAGCAAGAACAGACAATGTGAAGTGTCCCCAGGAAGGGGGGAGAGCATGTAGCAAGATGAAGCACATCTGTTGTCCTGAAATATCGATGCCTGAGGATGCTAGGCATTCTTGTGTGATGAGAAGGGCATTGAGTTGGGTAGTTAATGGGGAGTGCATGTTGTATTTGCAGGTGAGTAGCAATTGGAAGTGAACGAAGGTGGTGACAGCTGATTGTTTTCCATAGACCCCTTTTAACAGTGCCCAGGCTTTATTTGTGTTGACAGTGTCAGAAGCAATGGTTGTGGATGGCTGAGTTGAGCAATGCATGGAAATGATGGCCTTAGCTATTTCATTGTTGTCCTTCCATGTCTGTATTTCATTGGCATTGGTGATGGTGGTGATAGGTAATCCTTTTGCAACTTCTTCTGTGGATATGATAGCAGTTATTTCTGGTTTTGAAATTGTATACCATATGCCCATGATAACAAGGGCAGATTTAACTACATTTGCCCATTGGTAATAGTTCTCTGCATTTTCCAGTATGATGTTGATTTTGGGAACAGAGACTGAGGTGATGGAGTGTGGGAGATAAAGAAGGGTGAGTAGAGTGAGAGGATAAGCATGCTGAGTTAAGAGGAGAGTCCTGAGTGTAAGAGCAGAGTGGAGGAGTATGTGAATGACCCAGGCATGGCCCATAACCTGACAAGAGCAGGTCACACACAAGATGGAACTTGAATAGTTCTTATTCATATAGAACACTACCACATGCTACTTATAGTAAGCCTTGTAGTGCATGGACCATAAGGTATGTACAGTAGGACATGTGTACAGTATGTGTGTGTATGTACAGTATCAAGATGAAAAAGGGAGGAAGTAGTTATATAAGCTGAGATCATCAACAGGATATTGATACCTTAGTGATGCTTAATGACTTATAGATCTTAGAGTTAGTTCTTTATGGTTGTGGAGTAGTTTATAGGTGAGCTTAGATCAAGCACAGTATAGGGAGAATCCCTAGATTGTTAAGTTGACAAGGTTGGGGTTTTAGACCACCAGGCTTGTCACTACTTATACAAAATGAGACATCTTAAAGATAGTACAAGTAACTAAGGTTCACAGATCAATGATGATTGTGCAGCAATCAACAAGATCATGTGACTAAATCATGTTGATAGTAAACTACAGGTCAGTAGCCACAAGCATGAGTGAAGTGAGAGATAAACAAATACAAACAAAAACAAAATAGTAGGATGAGTCCTTGCTAATTGTATAATAATAGTCCCTAGCAAGTAAAATGTAAACAAATAGAGAAAAGAGATGATAGGACACTTTATAGTGTATGTGCAGATTATGGCAGACAGTGGCAACTAGTATATAAATGAGTGATAGCACATAGGAAACTCCCAGTAGGGAGAGAGAAGCTGGCAACATGCCTGCAGTGGGGTAAGTATGGTTGTGAGTGCAGTATGTTTTGGCAATGGGTGAAAGGGTTTCCATGCAAGTTTGCCAAAAGCACATCTGGCACATGGTGAGGTGTGGTGAGGGGAATGTTGTGAGACCATGAATCCTGAGATGGACATTGAGGTGCACAGCCTTGTGAGCAGAGGTTGTGCAGTGTGTGCTAGCCTGTTGTGCCAAGTTGCATAGGAGGGTTCAAGGGTGCTGAGGGCTGTGAGTGCTAATGAGGAGGTGACCATGAGTTGTAACCAATATGTTCCACTGCATGTGACACCAATTGTGTGTGTAGTGTTGTCTTTATAGATCTGGCAGACATTTTTCAAGTAGGTGACCAGAAGGCCTTTTGCTGTCAGCTGCAGGATTGAGAGGAAACATGCACCAGCACCTGGAGCATAGAGTATGCACTCTAGAGTGATTTTACAGACATTTCCATCGATGATGGTGGTACCTTTTATGGTTCTGACTCCTAGGTATGACATTGTTTTGTTGTTGCTGAGGCAAATAGTACCCAGAATGTTGAGGACTGATCCTGGCACAAAGTCTGTGGGATGTGGACTGATGTGGTCACTGGCACCACTGTCCATCATCCAGTTGTGGCACATGTCAAAGTAAAACAAACTGGAGGGGCCAGCTCCCATGACATTCAATGTAGATGGTATAGCTGGTGGTACAGGAGGTGGAGGGTCAATGACAGCAGCAGATACAGTAGACTTAACGGTAGACCCAAAACCTCTTTCCTTCTTCTTTTCCAGGTGCAGGATCCAACAAAAGTCATTGGAGTGGCCACTGGGGCCACACTTAGTACAAGTGTATTGGTTTAGCTTCAGTTTTCTGTGCAATGTGAACCCAGTGGGAGTGGAAAGTGGCATATGTGAGGGTGAAGAGGTTGAACCTGAGGTGTTTGGTGTGAAGCCACACATGTGCTGCACAGACAAAAGGACTGAGTATTTGTGCACATGCAAGCAATCGTATTCTTCTGTAATTGTCTTCCAGATGATGTCACTGTTGACTTCGAAGAGATCTAGCTGTGTGGCAAGGAAGGCTGAGACTACATTGCTCCAAGAGCTAGGTAGTCCCATGAGTAGTACCAACACAAGGTCATTGTCCAATATGGTTTTTCTGGCATCTGTCAGCTCTATGTGCACAAGTTGAAGGTCCTCAATTTGTTTTGCAAATGGCATGCCATTGACAAACTTGAATTCTTGAAAAGAGCATAGTGCATGGAAAGTAGACATTGTGCCTTTTGTGCTGTATTCATCTCTGAGCATTTGCCAGTTGTTGTATGCAGTGTTGAGGTGGTCAATGTGATGGTCCATTGTAGGACCTGCATATAATGTGAGATAGGCATTACAAGACTTGTCATCCTCTTTGTACTTGTCAATTTTGTCTTTGTTTAAGGGTACTATACCACAGTGGTATTTCTCTGGTTTAGTTTCTGTAGCTGGTTCATCAATAATCTTTTCATAGTCCAGAGTTGGGGAGCCATTGTCTATAGCATACCATAGTTTCAGTATGATTAGGGTACTTTGTACAAGGGTTGCCCAACACTTGTAGTTGGTCTTTCCCTCAAGCAGTGGGATGGTGACTTTTGGTAGATTGGCAGCTTCAGTAGTTGGGATGTGTGAGATGATGACAACCACAATGATGACATAAGTGAAGATGCAGGTGGTGTTGCTTCCCATGTGCTGGGCAGGGCCCATAACCTGTACATGCAGGCTCTGGGAAACAATGGCAGCAATGATATAGGTGAGTGATAGTAAATATGAGAACCCCAGCATGGCTAGGGCAGTGGGCAGTCACATAACTGCAGCAGAGAGTGAGTGGTTGCAAGCACAGTAGGGCAAGGCAATGTGGTTTAAGTACATCAGACTGGAAGTAAGATGTCTGAGGAGATTGTATAGTAGCATCCATCTTATATAGTAGAGTATATGTAGAGTTGGGGCAGAGTGTGAAGTAAATAGAACAACAACTACCATAACAAGGAGGGACATGCATTGTCCTGGAGAAATGAGTGGAGTGTGTATGGACAAAGTGGCAGTCCAAGGATATAGAAGAGTAGGTATGTAATGTGTCATAAGTAAGTGCATGTGTGGTAAGGAATATTGTGGGAAGGAAGCCAAACAAAATGTAGACTACACACACTGATATTCAACAATGATGTCATACTTACTGTGGGTACTTACTGTAGTTGACCTGCCCTTAGCTTACTGCACTGGTCCATGTGCTATAGCTTAGAGTATATAGGTAGCTGTAGTATTATCAATATACCCCAGCTTGTTATGGCTGGCTTATCATATTCTTTGGAGTGATCCTTAGTCTAGTGCACACTGGTCTCCCATCAGGGATATGTTAGACTGCCATATTACAGTAACTAGGATGCATCCATAGTAAGCTAAGTAAAGTAAAGTAGCCACAAGTGCAAGTGAGACAAGAGATAAGCAAAGACAAACAAAGACAAAAAAGATGAGGCCTTGCTCATTGTATTGTATTAGTCTTTAGCAAGTGAATGTTGTAATAAAAAAAAGAAGAAAGAAAAACACTTGGAGCTAAGCTCACAGCTAAGTATATGAATATTATAGTACTGTAAAGGTGAAGAGATAGAGTTGTTACTATTAAGAGTTGGAGCTATGCTCACAGCTGTAGTAAAACTACACTCAAATAGTAAGTAAGATAAAGAAAAAGAAAAAGAGAAAAAGAAACCCATTATGAGGTGCCTAAGCAAGTGCCTCATGACAGTGGCTACTTACTTGTAGTTTACTATGGATGTGACTCAGTCACATGATCCTGTTGATTGCTGCACAATCATCATTGATCTGTGAACTTCAACTACTGGTACTATCTTTAGGACATTATATTTTGTATGGTGGTCTTAAACCCCAATCTTGTCAACTTTGCAATCTAGGGATTCTCCTATACTGCACTTGTGTGAGGCTGACACTAAGCCGAAGCTGAACAACTGAAGAAATACTAAAACAAAGGACAATCTCGCTTAAGCTAGCGGATATCCCAGATATATTAGCATATAGTAAGAGAGAGGAGAAGAGAGTACTGTACCTAGCAGATATCCCAGATGATCAGAACTGGGGAATAAACTGCTAGGAGTCCTACATATATATCCTAGAGCGTGCACAGACCATGCAGTACAGTATAGGGCCGGAGAATGAGGAAGTAAAGTAATGATGTCATATCTAATAATAGAGGGGACGCGTCAGTGCTGACTGAGGCTCCACAGCAACTGTGGGAGTGATTGGTGATATTCCACAGCAGGTGTGAGAAGGATTGGTGAGCATGTGCAGTAAGTGTGAGAGAAAAGGTCATAGCTAAAGATAGAATGGGCCAATCGGAAATTGGATGACATACATGTCATTGGCCAATAAAGATGAAGAGAAAGGGCCAATAAAGACAAAGAGAAAGGGCCGATAAAGACAAAGAGAAAGGGCCAATAAAGACAAAGAGAAAGAGTACATGACTGTGGGAATTACTTCGATAGATCAGGAGTGATTGTAAGATCTATGATGATAGAGACGTAAGAAAATAGAGAAAAATGAAGAGAAAAATAGGAAAAATAGTAGTGGCCTGACAACTTGACCTAAGCTTGCGCTTCATTTTGCTTCACTCTTGAGAACTAAGTCTAAGATCTCTAAGTCACACTAAGTGTCACTAAGACATCCTAAACTTGTCACCCTGGATCCTTGTTTAGTTATTGGCAGTATCACCCTCATCATTATCATCAGGAATGTTTACTACACATATCAAGTGTATACCAACTACCTTGTTACCAAGGGTATAGTTATCACAAACTTTCCCTAAGACCATCCAATAGGCCACTCTGAGCAGTGCTCTCACTGCCATCACACAGACAGCTGTTGCCCATGGCACAAGCAGGCAGGGCAATGTGTCAAGTGTGCACATCAGTGTCAATGCTGTGAAAATGCCATACAGCTGACCTGGATGGTGTCAACTGGTGAGTAACCATAGAATGGCACTGCATGCTAAGAGTGGCCTATTGGACAGTCTCAGGGAAAGCTTGTGACAACTATACCCCTGGTAACAAGGTAATTGTTGTGTGCTTGATAGGTGTAGTAAATGTTCCTGATGATGATGAAGAGTGGGATGAATGAGATAGTGATGAGGATGATACCACCAATGACTAAACAAGGATTCAGAGTGATGAGTTTAGGATGTCTTAGCAACACTTAGAGTGACTTAGAGATCTTAGACTTAGTTCTTAGAGGGTGAAGCAAGGTTGTAGTGAGCTTTGATCAAGTGCAGTATAGGAGAATCCCTAGATTGTGAAGTTGACAAGACTGGGGTTTAAGACCACCAGGCTTTCAACTACTTATACAAAACTGGAGTTCTAAGAATAGTAAATGTAAATAAGGTTCACAGATCAATGATGATTGTGCAGCAATCAATGGAGTCATGTGACTTGAGACATGTCCATAGTAAACTAGTTGGAAAGTAGCCACAAGTGTGAGTGAAACAGGAGATAAACAAAGGTAAATAAAGATGTCCTTGCTAATTGTATAGTAGTAGTCCTTAGCAAGTCAATGTCATAATAAATAAAAGGAATAAAAGAAAGGAAGATACCTTATAGTACTTGGAGCTAGGCTCACACTCTAGTAAGTAAATACTAAAGTACTATAAGGCAATATAAATAGAGTCCTTACTATAAGTAGGAGCTAAGCTCAACAACTGTAGTTAATACTACACTTATAGTAAGTAAGAAAAAGAAAAAGAAATAAGAAAACATGTTATGAGGTGCCAAAGCAAGTGCCTCATAACACTGCACAGCACAGTCACTAATCAGCTTTGCATAGACCTGTGAGCCCCTACACCACTCTTTGCACCAGGCAGCAGTGATGTGGCAGGACTAAGTCATGCCACCACACACAGATGGTCAGACTCAGAGGGTCCCCTACCAGCAGTGGGCACAACCATGGGCCTTGACTTCCCAATGACCTCACCTCACCT
>QLPN01000434.1:0-15048 GCA_003314395.1 Albatrellus ellisii
GAAGGTAAGTAGATAAAGATAAGATGAGATCTGATGGACTGAAAGGAAAGATGATCTAATCTTATCTAATCAAAAGGAAAAATAAAAGAAAAGAAAAGAATAAAGAAAGGAATAAATGCTCCATAAACGAAGCCTGACAGTGACACAGTGGGAGGACAACTTGTCCCAGAAGACCCAACCTTTCGTCCCAGATTCATAGCCTACAAAGGTGAGAGGCTGTGCTTTTGGCTCAAGTTTCGAGCGCTGAGCATCGATTGTCCAGACCCAAGTGCGACAGCCAAAGACATGAAGGTGTGAGGCATCGGGCGGCTGCAGAGCAGGCTGCCACAGCACCTGTGGGGTCTGCCAGCATAGACATCATGCAGGCAACAAGTTGTAGGTGTGCATGGCGGTGCGCATGGTGAGTTCCCAGAAGCCCAAAGACAAACCTGTGCAGTGCAGAAGGCTGAGAGCACGATCAAGGATGGACCAGTTCCAGTGCTCGGCGCGACCATTCTGCTGGGGTGAATAAGGGATGGTGAGTTGATGTTCCATTCCCTTAGCCGCCAGCAGGTCAGTAACGGAGGAAGCAATATACTCCCCCCCCTCGGTCAGAGCACAGGGTTTTCGGCCACTGACTGAAAAGGGTGTGGACACGGGACAGGTAGTCGTTAAGGGCCTGCGCAAAGAGGTCCTTCCGATGAAGGATAGACCATGCCGAAGCCAGAGTAATCATCAAGGAAGGTGGCGAAATACAGATTCCAGGACCCAAGTGAGCCAATGGACATTGGACCGATGAGGTCAGAGTGAATGAGGTTGAGAGAGGAGGAGGCACGGGAGTGAGAGGGGCAAAACGGAGTGTGGGTGAGTTTTCCTTGGATGCAGCCATGGCAGAGAGGTGCAGAGGAGGAGGATGGAGAAAGGGTGACACCAGTCAACTGTGCTGGAGAGATGCGCCGAACGACGTGTTTGGACAGGTGCCCAAGTCGCTTGTGCCAAATGCATAGAGAAGGAGGAGTTATTGCGTGGAGTACAGGTGCTGGATCAAGGGCAATCCAGTACGTTCCGTTTTGGAGGAACCCAGAGCTGAACGTCTTGTCACCCTGAACGATCGTACAGATGCCGTTTCCATAGATTATTCGGAACCCTAACACATCAAGCTGACTGACAGACAGATAGTGGGAGGAGGCACTAGGAACGTGGAGCACATTTGACAAGGAGACGTTTACAACGGTTTCATCTGGTAGGGTATGTCAACGAGAACATAGTCCATGACCAAGGCACGCAATGAGTGAACCATTTCCAACAGCAACAGAGCATAGCAAGTCAGGGGAGTAAGTTAGGAAGTCATCTCAGTGTGGGGAGATGTGGTTGGTGCATCCTGAGTCAAGCATCCAGAGGCCGTGGCCAGCGTAGTAACAAGCGTCAAGTTGGGTAGCAGAAGACATGGCATTTATGGATGTAGGTACATTGGATTCTCCTTTATCCTTATCCCGATCCTGTTTATCTAACCTTGCCTTTACATCAGCAGGCATCCCGTGCAGCGTCCAGCAGGTGTCAATGGTGTGGTTGCACCGTTTGCAGTGCAAGCAGTACATGGTGTTACAGTGGTTGTTAGGACCGGTAGTGGAGGAAAAAGCTGCCAGCGTCGAATGGGGTTTCATATGCACTTCTTCATCCAGGATATGTCCTCGGATGTTTCTGATTGTGAGGTGGGTGAGGTCGGAAGACACTAGCAGCGCAGAGGAAAAGGAGCTCCACGAAGGCAGAAGAGCATGCAAAAGTAAGAAGCACATATTCTGCTCACTGACTTCAACACCTGATGCGACTAGACAATCCTGTGCGATAATGAGGGCATCGATCTGCGGTGTGAGGGGAGTAGCAATGTCAAATTTGCTGGTGAATAGTGCCTGGAAATCAACAAACACGGTGATAACGGTTTGTTTACCATAGACCTCCTTCAGGCCATCCCAGGCTCATCGCGCTGTCATGGAGTCTCCAGCGACCATGGCTGTGGGTTGTGTGCCACAGTGCATGGCTATCATGGCTTTGGCGACATCATTATCGTGTTCCCAGGTTTCGATTTGATCAGTGTTTGTGATAGTAATGATAGGCATACCACCCTCGACTTCTTCAGTAGAGGTGATGGGAGTAATGGGTGCTTTGGAGATTGTATACCAGATCCCCATGATGATGAGTGCAGATTTTACGATGTTTGCCCATTGTTTGTAGTTCTCTGCTCCTTCTAAGATGATGTTGATTTTGGGAATGGAGGCAGCGTTGGAGGGAGTGGTGAGGTGTGAGAGGAGTAGTGCAAGTACGAGATACATATGAGAATTGAGTAGTGTGAAGAGTAGTACTGTGGTGAGAATGAGAGAGATGCAGATGGCCTGGGCAGGGCCCATAACCTGTTGAGCACAGGCCATGTGCGAGAAGGGAACTGGAATAGTTCTTATTCTTCTACTACGATGCTACTAGCTACTTATAGTAAGTCAAGTAGTGCACGGACCAGACATGTGAGGAGGAGAGACATGTGTATCTATGTATGTGCATATTGGAGTGTGTTTGTACAGTAGGCAGACGAAAAAGGAAGTAGGATGTTACTAAGCAGTGCAGACATCAACAAATTCTCAGTGCTCATCTCCTCTTCTGTGGCCTTCTCAATCACCTTGCCCACCTCCATCAGATGTTAAGCCTAAGCATGTGCCTTCCATCTCATTTCCTGGCAGGAAGAGTTTGCACTGTGATGGCAACAGCAGCAAATTGAGTTCAGCATAAGGAGAATGACACATCCCACTCTGTCCATTTAGCACCCACCCCACATCTGAGCCCATAACATGTCTTTTCATCACACATCATGTTTTTCATTGTCAACTCACACATTACTGCACCAACCAAGCATGACAGTCTGTCCATGCATGCCAACAACCAGCCCCACTCTCCTTGTGCCCCCGCCACCATTCCTCCTATGCAAACATTTCCCTGTCCACTGCTGCCACTACCACCACCACCACATCACCTGTTACCACTGTTTTAGGTTGTTGCAGTGTACTGCACAAGGTCAGTCTATGCATACAGGTGCACAGTTGTGACATCTAGGATGGATTTCTCATGTGGCCACATGATAATGGTGTCATTGAGAGTCCTGTGGCTATCCCTGGGGCTGTTGAACAACAAGGGAAGCAGCAACTTGTGCCAGTTTTGACATAATCAATAACATAGTAAGGCCATGTGTCTGCAATTCCAGTGGTGGGCTTTGTAAAACATAGTGATGTAGTAATCCATGACCAAGATTGATCAAGCTTGACTAGTAAATGAGAGGAAGACCATGGACAAGGAAAAAGTACATCATAAGACCCTTTACTTCAGTAACTGGTGCTTACTGAGACAAGAGATTAGCCTACCTGGGAATAGAATCAAGATGCATCAGAGATAGGTGTTTCTCACCAGTAAATACTTGGACCAATGGTAATGTTATTTCCATATAAGGATAATGATGTAATAATTTGAATTTAGATGAAGGTTTAGATAAGACTAATTGATGGCCCCAGTTATACATGATGCTTGCTCACTTTTGTTTTTGGCACATAGGTATTGCCTCAAGGATTTTGTTCAAGGTGCATATTGCTTTTGTCAAAGCTTGGTTTTTCTGACTCCATGCAGAGTCATGTTTTACCAGGACTGTGTTGCAAAAGCTAGCCCCATGCAGGATGGCAAAAGGTTGCTTGCTATTGTTGAGGTGTGTCCCACTTAGGACAATAGCTTCTGTTGCTAAGGATTTCTGACCCCATGCAGGGTTGAAAACCTTTATAGTCCTGAACAGCATTTCAGGACAAGTCCCACACAGGACAGCATGGAGTTTGAGTTTGTGTGTTTAGGGTTTAGTTGTTGAATAAGGTGAAGGATTGAGGAGTCATCTGTGGACTGTGGCAGATCTGTCATGGAAAGTCCCTGGATGTTGGATCCTCCTGATCCAGAGGTTAGCTTGGAGCATTTTTTTGAGGATAGGGGTCTCTCTCTCTTTGTCTTATGTTTTTTGGTTTGCTCTCTTGCACCTATTTTCTTTTGCATCACTCTTGTTTCACATATCTTTTGAGTCATCATGTTTAGCAATGCACAAACGTTATCAGCAGAATCAAGTGAACAAGTTATACAGTCATCCATCTTCCATGAAGCAGCTACCAAAGTGTGTGAGGATATTGTTGAAGAATACCAACATGCACAAATTCCAAAATCCATTGCTTCAAACTGAATTTCACAAAGAATCTTTGATCTCCAAAGTGTCCCAGAGACCCAGCCTCTTAGCACAGATGAACAAGAATCTGCCTATGCAGACTTCTTCAACCAACTTGAAACCATTGACACAGTCAGGAGATCTAGTGCATCCAAGTCACAAGGAAGAAGACAAAGCAGTATTGATGAACCAGCAAATGCCCAGGATGGAGCAAGACCCCATTCACCAGTCATTGCTGGAGAGGATGTCCAGCCCTCCTCTCTTGGAAAACACAATTGATCCACAGAAGATCATGACAGAAAAAGAAGAGTCTTCCTGAGACTCTAAACATCCTGTCAACTTCTCCTTGTTCCCTTTTGGACAGGATATCCCCTTGACCAATATGAATCTTGATGAAGAAATTAAGCTCACCCTCAAACTCAAAGAAAACTATTTGTGCAATGTCAAATTGGTCAAGGTGCAAATTTCATTCCAACCTGACCTCCCAGACATCCCTCCAGTGATTTGGGATGACATTATCAAAGACACATATGTTGACTTTGACTGTATCCTCTCCTCACATTTCTCCCTTGAAGGTGACCCCAGGAAAGTTATACAAATCAGAGATTTTGACATCATTACCAGGGGGTCATCCAAACTGAAGTGTACTGTTTCATCACAAGCAGATTGGTTCCTCAGCTGGAACAAATACAAGCAAGGTGTCATCTACTTGTACCCCGATAGGTCAAATGAACTCTGAACATATGAAGACTACATCCTTGGGCAGTTTACCACAGCCCCTCACAGTCTCATCATCAATTTTGACAAAGCCATCTGAAGTCATGTTAGTAGAGCCAATGTGTTCAAACCATCTTCTTTCGAGCAGTTTAATGACCTCAACACCTCCCAAATTATCTTTGCAACTAGATCTGCATATAGCCAATCTGAAACACAGAATTTCCAACCTCAGTCACAAACTTGAAACAAGATTTGCCTCCAATGGAACAAAGATGGCAAATGTGACTACAACAGTTGCTGATTCAAACATGTCTGCTCCATGTGCAAATCCAACATGCACCTGGTCTCTGATTGCCCATGAGGTTCTGCCCATAAATAAGCATCCTCATTTCTCTTGTGGTTTTCTCTGGTCACACCATCAAACTTCTGTTACTCCCTCTGCTTCTGCTACAGAAACAGCTTCTCCATTACCTTCTGTTCCCATCAGGATTTTGCAGGACAAAGCAGCTACACAAACTATTCAACAAAACCCCCATTTGTTCAAGATTGTTACTCCTATTCATGTTGATCATTTCTCAGATCTTTTGCACTCTCATCCAAACCAACCCTTTGTTCAATCCATTATTCAAGGTTTGTGCTATGGCTTTTGGCCTTGTGCTGAAGAAATGAATGAATCCTATCCTGATACATGGGATTAATCTTGCAATACTTTTATGCCAGAAGGCTTGCATTTTCTTCAGGATCAAGTTTTCAAAGAAGAATGCCTTGGGCAATTATCACCACCTTTCCCTGGTCTTCTTCCTGGCATGTATAGCATGCCAATACATGCTGTTCCAAAACCTCATTCTGACTCCTTTCATATGGTCATAAACTATTTGGCTGGTGATCATTCACTTAACTCCATGATTGACCAAGATTCCATTGGTATGTGGCTTGACAATGTCCAAGATTCAGGATGGAATCTTCTTGCTTCAGAGGTGCAATTTGCCAGTTCCAGTTCTCCATGGCTTTTAAATCTGATGTATCTCAAGCCTATCATTGTTTACCCATGCATCCTTACTGGCAAATTAAACAAGTTATCATGATTGATGGTCAACAGCATGTTGATCATTGTAACAATTTTGGAGATCATGCTGGAGGTTTTATATGGTGCTCTTTCTTTGGCCTCATTCTATGGATTGCCATTCATATTGAGGCAATCCTCAACCTTCTTGCCTATGTCAATGATACTTTTGGGCATGATGCCAACCCCAATCTTCTTCATTATGCACCTTATAATACCTCTTATCCTTCCAAGCAGACATGCCTCCTTCAATTATGGGATTTTCTCAGTATTCCCCATGAACAGAAGAAGCAAGAATTTGGTCATATTCTCACCATTTGGTTTTAGTGTCAACACAATGCTTATGACCATTTCCCTTCATGCTGATGCCCGACACAAGTTGGTTGAAGCCATTTGCACTTTCATTTGTGATGCTCCTCATCACCATTGCAAGCTTGTCGAATGGCTTTGTGTTCTTGGCCATGCCAATTGGGGTCTCAATGTTGCCCCTCTTTTATGTCCAGCTTTACAATCTGCTTGGGAGAAGACCCTGTAAAACACAGGCCATAAGCACAGAGGGAACTAGAGATAGTTCTTATTTGTATACCATGGCACTACAGTCTACTTATAGTATCTGTTGTAGTGCACAGACCATGGACTGTAAAGTGGGAGCATGTGTGTATGTATGTATGTGAATGTGGAAGTGTGTGTACAGTAAGAAGACAAAAAAGGAAGGAGCCAATTAGTAAGCTAGCAGCATCAACACCCCCCCATACTGGGAACACATGCAACCAGCCCAAGACTCCCCCTATGTGCAGAGAAGAGGGGGAGAGAGAGGGATTTAGTAAGAATGTCTGCAATGATCAAAGAAGAGGGGAGATGATGAACTGAAATAGTATTGGAAGAGATACAGTCACAAATATAGTGGTGCCATATATTGATGTGTTTGGTTCCTTGAGTAACTACAGGATTGGTAGCAATGTCAATGGATCCTTTGTTGTCACTGACACTGAACAATAGGAGAGAAGAAGAAAAACTGAAACCAGTCTCACTCAACAAGGAATGCAGCCACATCCCTTGAGCAGTGGCTTGTGACAGGGACATATACTCCACTTCTGTGGAGGATAAGGAGACAGTGTGCTGCTTCCTTGATGACCAAGCAACTGCACCACCACCAAGTAGGAAGACATATGCACCAACCAACTTCCTGTCATTAAGGTCGCTGGCCCAATCTGAGTCTGAGTACCCTACCATGCTGGCATTATATTGACCACCATATTGCAAGTGATAGTGTAGGGTCCCTTTCAGATAATGAAGGATGTGTCACCCTAAAATGAGATGTGTAGGAAGGGGATTGGATAAGAACTGGGAGAGCTTCATGACTGTGAAGGCAATGTCAGGGCATGACACAATAGCAGCATATAGGAGGGAACCAATCATTTGCTGATATTCAGCACAAATGGAATGAGCAGCAGTGTAGTCACTACTGGCTTTGGTAGGAGAGGATCCTGGTGGTAGAGGCATAGAGGTTGGATTGCAGTCTTCCAGATGGAAATGATCTAGGAGGTCAAGAATGTACACTTCTTGGTCAACTTCCAAGACATGATTGGCATAATCTCAAGTGACATGAAGACTGAGATAAGACTTGATTTCTCCCAGGTCAGTCATCTGAAAGAGTGTCTTTAGTTGTGCCTTGCAGGCCTCTACCTCATCCAAAGATCTGCCAAGAACAGTAATGTTGTCAACATAGAGGATGATAATTAGCGGTTTGGAGGAGGAGGTTGAGATGGATATCCCAGAGTTGGAATATGTGCACATGAATGATAAGTTGAGGAGTGAGCCGTGCATCTTGTGATGCCATTGATGTGATGCCTGCTTCAGCCCATAGATCGCCTTTGAGAGATGACAGACCTTTCCTTCAGTGCCTGGTGCTATGAAGCCTTGGGGCTGTTCCATGTATATTTCTTCATGTAGGTCACTGTTGAGGAATGCTGACTTGACATCCATGGAGTGAACCTCCCAGTATTCAAGGGCAGCTATCACAAGGAGAGTGTGTAGGGATTCAAAATGTGTGACCAGGGAGAAGGCTTCATTGTAGTTGACACCATGTATGTCAGGATTGTCAAACCTATGGTGGACATCCATAGCGTGAGACCACCGACTCCTGACGTATCCCTGCTCTCCTTTGGAGAGGCTTACTGGGAGCTGCCCTGGATCTAAGCCCAAGGGATGAGGAGACTCAGACTATAGAAGAGGGGGATGAACCAGCTGTAACAAGCTGGGGTCTGTTCATCTAGCTACCTATCTACTTATAGTACTAGATCATGCACACGGACCAGGCGCAGTACCTAAGGGCAGGTCAACAGTAACTAGATGCACAGCAAGTGTGAGAGTACTGCTGACAGATGCGCAGCATCCGTGAGAACAACCCCGAGAAGACCAAAATGACAGTAAGTAAGATATCTAACAAGATAAGATGTAAAAGATAAGATGAAGATCTTATCTTATCAGATGATCTAAAGAGAAACAATAAAGAAAAGAAATAATAATGGTAGGGAATAAAGTCAGCGGTAGGAGTCTGACAATGTACTCGGGTGATACCTTTAGCAACAAGATGAGCTTTGTACTGGCCATCTGCTTTCTGTTTGAATACCCACTTGTTTCTGACAATGTTGTGTCTGGGTGGGGGGTCAACAAGTTCCCAGGTTTGAAGGTTGGTGAGAGAGGAAAGCTCTTCTTTGCAGGCTGCATGCCAAGAGTTGGAGTCAGGGCCATATAGTGCTTGTTTTAGGGTGAGTGGATCACATGATATGGTGTGTGAGAGTATGGCTGAGATAGAGGGTGTGCCACAAGGAGTGGCGAAAATGTCATTGTCATCTGAGTTCCCCCCCTTGCCAAGGATGTCCACAAACTCATGTGGGCCATATGCACTGTCACAAAAGTGAGATGGGCAATGGGTGACACACTGTGAGTGCTGAACAATGGGGTAGTCCTTGTCAATGACACAGACAGGCAGCCTCAGGCAGCTAGGCGATGGCATAGAGGGGCTGTGCCAGGGAGGTGACTGAGGAGGGCCAAGTGTTGAACTTTTACTATGGACACACACAACTCGTTTGGCCCTCACTCTCTCACCCATCACATACACCACTTATGATACACACTTCTATCGCCTCAGACCACTTACCACACATCCAACCACTCCACCTTATACTCCGAGACAATGCGTGTCCCTCTTCATTAGGTAGTTGTTGTACTCTACTTACACTCTCCACTGCAACTCTATCTTCACCCTACTACATAAGATGGACACTTCATGCTACTAGCTCCTCAGATGTCTACCTCTGTGTCTGAGTAAGCACTCCCTCATCCCACTCTTATATTCTCTCATAACAACCCTGCAGCACATTTGAACCACCTTACTGTGCCCTTACTGCGCTGGTAACCACTATACTCTCTGCTGCAGGTTCGTACTAGCTCCTTAGACATCTACCTCTGTGTCTGATGCATTTGAACCATGTTACCATGCCCTTACTGTTGAAGATCAATGCACCTACACATATTCCATTTAGCTTCACCTACACTACATATGCACACACCACTTACAAACTATATACATACATTGACACCTCAGACTACTCACCACATCTCCGAGACTTCTCACTCCACCCACACCTCTGGGACGATGCATGTCCCCTCGCATTAGGTAGCTGTTGTACTTTACTTAAGGACTCCACTTCAACTCTACCTCAACCCTACTATATAAGATGGACTACATACATACAACCCCCTCAGACATCTGACCTTCATGTCTGAGTGAGTACACTTCCCATCTTACTCCTATACTCATTCACACCTTCCCTGCAGCGCTTCTTACCACACCATGTCACCCTTACTGCACTCATGGTCTCTCATACTTGCTGCAGGATTACTCCTGACTCTTCTCTCCTTTGGAGACACAATTACAACCATACTGTCAGGATCGTCAAGCCTACGGTGGCAGCCCATAGCGCGAGACCATGGAAACCCGACGTATCCCTGCTCTCCTTTGGAGAGGCTTACCGGGAGCTGCCCTGGATCTAAGCCCAAGGGATGAGGAGACTCAGACTATAGAAGAGGGGGATGAACCAGCTGTAACAAGCTGGGGTCTATTCGTCTAACTACCTCTCTACTTATAGTACTATGGATCGGCGCATGGACCAGGCGCAGTACTTAAGGGCAGGTCTACAGTAGTAAGATGCGCAGCATGTGTGGGAAGACAGCTTACAGATGCACAGCAGCTGTGGGAACGATCCCCGAGATGACCGTAACGACAGTAAGTAAGATATCCAATGAGATAAGATAAAAGATAAGATGAAGATCTTATCTTATCAGATGATCTAAAGATAAACATAAAAGAAAGTAAAGAAATAATAAGTATAACGGTAGGGAATAAAGTCAGCGGTAGGAGTCTGACACATACTCTCAATGACACTGTTGCTTGCTGCCTGCCTGTACCTGCACAAACACTTACTGCACTTGTAACCACTATACTCTCTGCTGCAGGATGCGCCTGCCTCTCACCATATGGCTCCTAGCCATCTCCTATGTATTCACACTCACATTCCATATCATAACACTTGTCTCCCATATCCTGCACACACACCAAGGTTGTGAGTGTGGTGCATGGAACACTTCACATGTACATGCAGAGGAGAGCTCAGGAGAGGTGCATGAGGAGGTGTGGTGGGACCAGGGTCATCAGGGTGAGGTTCCTGCACTGCAGGTGAGACTAGCAGGGTCAGAGTGGCCCTGCCAGCAGGTGAGTCATGTGCCACAGTGATGGGACCACTGACCACAGGAGCACTGTGGAAGGTGGATGCAATACTGGCATCACCAGGTTCATCGTCATCATCCGAGTCTGAGTCATCACTGCTGGAGCCAGAATCAGAGCCATCTGAGTCATCATCACCAGGACTGGCACCAGATCCTGATGAAGGAGGCAGAGGAAACATGTTGAGGATGGTCAGTGTAGCAGCAGACTCCAGTGAAGGAAAGACATCTTCCTGAAAGATGGCATCATGACTGGTGATACAGCAGGAGGAGCTCTTGTCCCAAAAGAGCCAGCCCTTGGTGCTGGACTCATAACCAACAAAGGTGAGTGGTCTCGACTTCAGGGCAAGTTTGCCATGCTGATGATCTGGAAACTTCACCCAGGCCCAGTGCCCAAAAACATGAAGGTGGGTTACATCTGGCAGAGAAGAGCTTGGTGACCAAAGAGATTGGGGAGTTTGCTGGTGCAAACACCTGGCTGGTGAAAGATTGTAGGTATGAATGGCAGTATGTATGGCATACTCCCAGAAACCCAAAGATAGGCCAGCATGATGGAGAAGGCTGAGCATGTGGTCTAGTATGGAATGATTCCAGCATTCAGCTCATCCATTCTGCTGGGGCAAATACAGAATGGTAAGTTGATGTTCCACACCTCTGTCACACAAAAGGGTTGAGACCAAAGTGGCAAGGTATTCCCCCCTGTGATCCATGCACAAAGACTTGGGCCAACAACTGAAAAGCATGTGGGCACAGGTGAGGTAGCGCTCAAGGGCACCTGAAAACTGATCCTTCTGTCACAGGAAATAGACCATGCCAAAACCCAAACAATCATTGAGGAACATCACAAAGTAAAGGTGATGAGAACCCAAGGGGGCAGTTCCAACAGGTCTGATGAGATTGGAGTGGATGAGACCAAGGCAGTTGGTGGCATGCAAGTGAAAGAGGTGGAAAGGTGAGCAGGGAAACTTCCCCTGCAGGCAGCCAAAGCAGGGTTCAGAGGAGGGCAAGGACACTGGTGGAGCAAAACCAGAGAGCTGGGAGGCCTGGACATGATGGACAACTTCTTTGGAGAGGTGCCCCAACCACTCATGCCAGAGGCAGACCATGGGGCAAGTGACTGCATTGACAGAGGGAATGGGTGAAAGCAACACCCAATACATGCCATCCCAAAGGAAACTGGTGCTGAAGACATGACCATTTTTGACAATTTCACAGCATCTACCATAGTAAATGATGCAGAAACCGAGTCCATTGAGCTTGCTTACAGAGAGAAAATGCCCTGATGTGCTGGGGACATGCAACACACCCATCAGGGAGATAGTGATGAGGGTGCCACCAGGAAGTTCATGTTGGCATGCACAAGTCCCATGTCCAAGGCATGAGATGAGGGAACCATCACCAACAGTGATGGACTGCAGGGAAACATCTGTTTAGGAAGTGAAATCATCTTGACAAGGCAAAATGTGGTCAATGCACCCAGAATCAAGCATCCATAGGCCACAGCCCCCATAGTAACAGGTGTCAAATTCAGAAACCAGTGTTGATGACATAGCATTTAAAGAGGAAGTAGTAGGTAAGTCAACCCCTATCCCTTTATCCTTATCCTTATTCTGCTTCTCCAGTCTAGCCTTGACATCATCCAGCATTCCATGAAGAGCCCAGCAAGTGTCAACTGTATGATTGCAGCACTTGCAATGAGAGCAGAAGGCGGCGTTGCAACAACCAGAGGTAGTGTTGGTGGGAGTGAAGGCAGCAAGTGCCAAGCATGGTTTGGTCTGAGCTTCTTTGTCCAGAATGCAACCATGGATGTTTCTGATGGCAAGGTGAGAGAAGTCAGAAGAGGCGAGCAAGGCAGAGGAGAAGGAGTTCCAGGAAGGGGGTAACACATACAGGAGTAAGAAACACATGTTTTTCTTGCTGACCTTGACCCCAGAGGCAATTAAATGGTCTTGTGCAATAATGAGAGCATTGATTTGAGGTGTCAATGGTGTGCTAATGTCATATTTGCTGGTGAACAGTGCCTGGAAGTCAACAAATGCAGTGATGACTGTTTGTTTCCCATAAATGTCTTTGAGTCTGGTCCATGCATGTTGTGCAGTCATGGTGTCACTAGTGACCATGGTGGTGGGTTGTGGACCACAGTGCATAGAGATGATGGCTTTTGCAACATTGTTGTCATGTTCCCATGCATTGACTTCATCCTCGTTGACTGTATATGTGGTGGGAAGTCCCCCTTCGACATCCCAAGTAGCAGTGATGGCTGTAATACAGGCCTTCGAGATAGTGTGCCAGATGCCCATGATGATGAGTGCAGACTTTGCAATGTTAGCCCACTGGTTGTAGTTGTGGGTACCTTCCAAGATGATATTGATTTTGGGAATGGAGACAGCATGAGAAAGAGATGAGAGTTGTGATATGAGGATGGTAAAGATGAGATAAGAGTGGGAGTTGAGTATGGTGAAGATGAGTGTGAGAGTGAGTAGTAGAGATATGCAGATAGCCTGGGCAGGGCCCATAACCTGTAAAACACAGGCCATAAGTGCAGAGGGAACTAGAGATAGTTCTTATTTGTATACCACAGCACTACAGTCTACTTATAGTATCTGTTGTAGTGCACAGACCATGGACTGTAAAATGGGAGCACATGTGTATGTATGTGAATGTGGAAGTGTGTGTACAGTAAGAAGACGAAAAAGAAAGAAGCTAATTAGTAAGCTAGCAGCGTCAACAGACCCATGGCAAACATTTTCCAAATGCTGGCATTACTTTAAACAAAATGGTCATCCATGACCTCCTTTGGTTTGCCAATATGTTTGAAATATCACATGATGTTCATCTTCATGATGCTCATGCTTGGGGACCTGAAGCTGATCTACACTGATGCTTCTGCTTTAGGCTTGGGCTATTGGTGTCCATTGCATTGGCAAGGTTTCATCACTATCTGGCCACCTCCTCCTTTGGGTTATCTTTTGGTATGAAGCCCTTACTGTTGTTTCTGCTGTTGACTATGCCATTTCCCCCAATCCTCCTCCTCATCACCTTGCCATTTTCACTGACAACCTTAATACTGTGCAAATTTTCAATTCTCTTTGTGCCTATGGCATCTACAATGCCTTGCTGCTCTTCACCATTGAGCATCTCATCAAGCATCATGTTGATCTCCATGTTTTTCATATTTCAGGTGATCTTAACATTGTTGCTGATGCTCTCTCTCACAACCTCCTCGATACCACCCTTCAGTATGCCCCGTCTTTGCAAATTTCACCATTCATACCCCCTCGGGATTCGTTGGGGACTTATCAGACATGTTGAACATCTCTTGTACATCCCAGCAACCTGCCTGGCAGCCTTGGACATATGACCAGCTTGTTCACAAGTGTGCTATTGTGCTGGGCTCTGATCTTGACATTTCCACCCATGCCACTTACAATTCCCATCTGCAATCTTATCTCACCTTCTGCAAGTTGCATTGCTTCCCTATCACTCCAACCCCTGACACCTTTTCTTTTTATATCATTTTCATGTCTCATCATATTTCACCTTCCTCTGTTGCCACCTATTTATCTGGCATCTGCAATCATCTGCAACCTTTCTTTCCACATGTCCATGCTGTTCATGCCACCCCCCTTGTTTCACATACCCTCTCTGGGTGCCTCAAGCTTTTCAAGGCTCCTCCTCACCATAAACATCCTCTTTCCATTCAGGACCTTCTCTATACCTCCTCCATTTTTGCCACCCCATCTCATGATGATCCCCTTTTCCTTACCCTTCTTTATTCTGCCTTTTTCACCCTTCACTGACTTGGCAAATTCACTTCTCCCGATCATTGTCCTCTTCGTGATTGGCACAAGGTGATCAAGCACACTTCAGTCACCGTGTATGCTTCCGCCTATGGTTACGTTTTGCCCTATCATAAGGGTGATCGTTTTTTCGCCAGTCACTCTGTCATCGTCTCACAGCATCAGCCTGTTGACCCCCTGCCTGTTTTTCTTGCTTATCTTGCCTCTCGTGATCCTCTTTTTCGTCTTCGCCCTGCTCTCTGGCTTACCTCCACTGGTTCTCTCCCCACGTGCTCCTGGTTTCTGCGCCGCCTTCACACCATCTTTCCCGATGCTGTTGCTGGCCATTCTTTGCATTCCGGTGGTGCTACTTTTTTTGCTGCCGCAGGTTGGCCTGATGAGCGTATTCAGGCTTTGGGTCGCTGGTCTTCTGATGCTTTCAAATCTTATATTCGCGCAAATCCTGTCGTTCTTCAAGCCCTTTTATT
>QLPN01000437.1:854-19430 GCA_003314395.1 Albatrellus ellisii
AACCTCTATTACGTTCATCAAACCAATATCCAAACCTTGGTTACCAGGAGTAACATTCTAGACCTTCCCTAAGACCGCCCAATAGGCCGCTCTTAGCAGTGCATGTGAGCAAGGTAGTGGTCAAGGGTGCCAGCGAATAAGTCTTTCCACCAGAGAAAATAAACCATCCCAAAGCCAGAGTAGTCATCAAGGAACATGGTGAAGTATAAGTGATGAGACCCAAGTGAGGCTACTGCCATGGGGCTGACGAGGTCTGAATGCATGAGGTCAAGGGGACTGGATGCATGCATACGAGAGAGACAAAATGGAGAACAGGGAAACTTCCCCTGCAGGCAGCCAGTGCAAAGACCAGGAGAAGGGGACGATGAGGGAATGGTGATGCCAGAGAGTTGTGTGGGTGAGATGCAATGTACAACTTGGTCAGACAGATGGCCTAATTGTTCATGCCAGAGGCATAACGAGGGTGGAGTGATGGCGTTGATGGAGGTCAGGGACTTGAGGTGTACCCAGTATGTGCCATCCTGCAAGAAACCAGTACTGAACATCCACCTGGCTTTAACGATATTGCAGAAGCCTCCACCATAGACAACCTGGAAACCAAGCGAGTTGAGTTTACTGACCAAAAGGTAACACACAGAAGCACTTGGAATGTGCAGGACATTTGACAGGGATATGTCAATGGTCGCTCCATCCAGGAGCTTGTGGTGATGGATGCAAGAACCTCATCCAAGGCAGGCAATGAGGGCACTGTTGCTGACCACTACTGATCACAGGGATTTGGTGTCATATGAAGAAAAATCACTGTGGTGAGGAGAAACATGATCAGTGCAACCAGAATCAACCATCCAGAGGCCATGGCCCTCATAGTAGCAAGCATCAAATTCAGACCCAGAAGCAGAAGACATGGCATTTAGAGAACTAGGTACGTCTATTCCACCTCCTTTCTCTTTATCCCGCTGATATGCGCTGTGCTGGGCTGAAGGGGAAAAGTAACCACAACCACAGCAATTGCTGGAGGGTGCAAGCCATAAAGTTCTCTAGACACCAAAGTAGAGAGGATTAGTAGTTAAGGGCGATAAGGGCGATAGTGTGATTCGACTAGAGCTACTAGAGGAACGCGACTTGGGTAATAAACCAGTGATATGATGTGATAAGACGGATGCAAAATGACACAATAGAGAGCACGATAGAGAATCCAATGTAGTGGACACAAAAACGTGATGCAGTAGAGAACGCAACACAGTGCAATGCAATGGAGAACGCAATGGAGAACACAATGGAGAATGCTATGCAACGCAATGATAAACGCAACTTATGGGGAACACGCACTTTTCTCATTAATCAGACATGCGGAGGGAAGGTTGATACTTGCTTTTTGATTATCGACTCAGATGGGAGAAGAAGTCAAATCAAGGGCAGGGGAAATCTGGTCATTTCGACGGATGATGTGCTATCTAAATACAAGCCTAGCTCCAAGACTGGAGCACAACAAAACACAACAGAAAATTTACAGTGTAGGGTCAATCATAGGGATATTTGAAATGAAGTGGAGTCTGTATGCAAGCGAATAAAGTATCATACTATAGTGGATGAGCAAAAGAGGAATAGTGCTGATCGCACCAAATGCTGACTTCACGACTTGTACCTCCATGGTTACTTTGGTGGCTCTAGACCATGCCTCAGCCTATTTGTCCTATCCCTCATTGGCCGACCCGGTATTGTTTTCCGACGCCTGCGTGAATGCACAATTATAGCGACTGTGGATGATTTTCACGTGTGGTGCGTTAATGTCGCTGTGTTTGCCTGATGTCGCTGATGGTCATTTTCCAGCATTACATGCACGTGATGCTCATCACTGCTTGTCCATCTGAGCTTTTACATCAGCAGGCATGCCATGAAGGGCCCAGCACATCTCGACCATGTGGTTATGACATTTGCAGTGGGAGCAAAAAGTCACATTATGACGACCATTCTGTGGTGTAGCAGAGGAGAAGGCTGCAAGAGCGGAGTGTGGCTTGACATGTGCTTCTTTGTCCAGGATGCATCCATGGATGTTCCCAATGGAGGTGGGCAATGTCAGAAGATGCAAGTAGCACAGACAAGAAGGAACTCCAGGAGGGAGGAAGGGCATGTAAGAGTAAGAAACACATGTTCTGTCCACTAACCTTGACCCCCAAGGCGATGAGGCAGTCTTGGGCAATGATGAGCATGTTGATTTGAGGTGTCAAAGGTGTGTTTATGTCAAACTTGCTTGTGAATAGGGATTGAAAGTTGACAAACACAGTGATAACGGTTTGTTTCCCATAGACCTCCTTTAGTCCATTCCATGCACATTGTGCAGTCATGGAGTCACTAGCTACCATGGCCACTGGCTGAGGCCTGCAGTGCATGGATATAACTGCTTTGGCTACGTCATTATTGTGAGCCCATGTTTCAAGTTCAGCTGCATTCATGATGGTGATTATGGGTAAGCCTCCCTCAATGTCTTCAGTAGAGGTGATAGGGGTGATGGGGGCTTTCGAGATTGTATACCATATGCCCATGATGATGAGTGCCAACTTGACAATGTTAGCCCATTGTTTGTAGTTGTCCACTCCTTCTAGAGTGATATGATTTTAGGAATAGAAGCAGCAAGAGAGATAGTGGGGAGTTGGGAAAAGATGATGGTGAGAACGATATAGATGTGAGAGTGGAGTAGTGTGAACACAAGAGTGATAGTGAGTAGGACAGAGACACAGATTGCTTGGGCAGGGCCCATAACCTGATGAACACAGGCCATAAGTGTGGAGGGAACTAGAATAGTTCTTATTCTTGTACTATGCCACTATGGTCTACTTATAGTGACTACTGTAGTGCACAGACCATAGACTACAAGGAGAGAGATGTGTGTAGGTTTGTATGTGCATGTTGGAGTGTGTTGTACAGTAGAGAAACCGGAATAGGAAGGAGGGAGTTAGTAAGCAAGAAAAACATCAACAGTGCAGAGGTGTCATGTAAGTCCAGGAGATTGGCCTTGAGCTGACAACATTCTTTATCCAAGCCTAGAGTCATGGCTATAAACTGATCAACACATCAGGGTGACTGATGGGACCTGTGCCTAACTAGTACTTGTCTGTTTGCTGACCCCTGATAGTCCTGGTAGTAACCCAGTCAAAATACTTCTGGTCTATGCTTTTGCCCAGCAAAAAGAAGCAACTTGGTTGCACTCCAGAATAAAAAGTGCAACTGGTCACCTCCAGTATAAAAAAGTACTACAGATGCCTGATTGGCATTTCCTTGAGCAAGGAATGCATGCCGACTCTGTATTGGCTCACCTATTGAGTTTTGTGCACTCTCCCCTAAAAGTGTACAGTTTCTTTTTCTTCTCTTAAAAACCCCTTTGTACCCCATGATGTGCAACTGAATTTCTTGCTGAATTTTTTTCAGTTTTGCACTGTGTGCATTTGGTGTGTCATGTTTTAGGTTTCACTTGGGGCGAGTGACTGTTAAGAAGGGGGTAGGGAGCCATAGGTGACCTACAGATGTACTCTGATAGGAGACATCAACATATACCTGCAGGGTCATGTGGATGGACACTGCCCATAGGGTAATGTGGAGCATGGCTGACATGCAAAGGGACATGCCCACTAGGGTGTACCTGAGTATGGATGACACATGGAGCTTTTTCTTTTTCTTTTGCTCCCTTGCTCCTATACTGGTCCTTTACAGTCTTTTTATTTCTTTTATTTTCTGTTGGTGCACTTCAATCTTTTGCATGCCCCTTCCTTTTCCAAGGTTGCCCACTCATGACTATGGCTGTTGCAGTTTGCCAGCTAATGCCAACTTTATACTGGTGTTGCTTGTGGAAACAGGATGCAACCTTTCCTTGGCCACTGATCTCTCCAACCTTCAGTAGATTGGCCGCACTTTTGTGCAATTTGACCACTTCATGGGCTTTTGCTCATTCAAGGTGAATTCACCTTAAGAAGGGGTATTGTCAGACTCCTACCGCTGACTTTATTCCCTGCTGTTATATTATTCTTTTCTTTTCTTTTACTTTAGATCATCTGATAAGATAAGATCTTCATATTGTCTTTTACATCTTATCTTGTTGGATATCTTACTTACTGTTGTTATGGTCATCTCAGGGATCATTCCCACAGCTGCTGCACATCTGTAAGCTGTGTTCCCACACATGCTGTGCTCTAGTTACTGCTTGACCTGCCCTTAGGTACTGCACCTGGTCTGTGTGCAATCCATAGTACTATAAGTAGTTAGGTAGCTAGATGAATAGACTCCAGCTTGTTACAGCTGGTTCATCCCCTTCTTCTATGGCTAAGTCCTCTCATCCCTTGGCCTAGATCCAAGGCAGCTCCCAGTAAGCCCTCCTAATGGGAGGCAGGGATAAGTCAGGAGTTGGTGGTCTCACACTACAGATGTCTGCCATAGGCTTGACAATCCTGACAGACAGTGGCACTAGAATGGAGCATGATGTGGAGAGCAGGAGAGGGAGGAGCCTTAGTAGTAGGGCAGTGGGATATCCACTCACAACTTGCCATGGCATCCTCTTGTTTTCATCCACTAGACTAGTATCTGCCAGCACTCCCAGCTTGATCCACAGACAATGACCCTGTCACTCTCATGTCATGTCACCTGCACTATGGTCAATGGACTGGCTAGTTCTTGAGATACAAGGCCCAGAATGTTGGAGCTTGTATTCAATGTTGGATTCACATAGTCTCTGCAGCTGGCCTCAGCAGAAAATAGCCATCCTATCTCCTTTATGGTGCTCAGTGGGTGGAAGGCCTCCATTGTGGCAGAGAGCAGGTGGAACAGCATCTTGTCAAGAACTGCAAGCTTATCCTTATATTCATCATCAATGATGATGACATTGAGGGTGTTGAGCTTGCTGATGCATTGGGCATGAATTGGGGTGCTAGGTGATGCTCAGTCATCAGTGGTAGGTTCCCTTCAGCAGCCAGATGCTCGGCATACTCCTCCCATTGCATTGATCTGTGATCTGTAGATGATGTGGCCTGCTTGGCTCAGTGCCCCACTTATGACTCATAAGACAGGGCTTCCATTCTTTCACTCCATTCATATCCATCAGAGACTGGTGTGAGAGATGAACAACAAAATTGGGTTGCAGTCAAGAATGTGCTAGGACCTTGGTCTGGATGTTTTGTGTGATGATTAGTATTGTTATCTTTAACCTGGCACCCAGCTTGAGACCCAAGTCATGCTTACTGGCTTGTATGCAATTGTTGTCAATCTGCAACCTACTGACAGTGATACAATACTTGTAGTCTTGTCATCTTCATTGCTTTTGCATACATGTCACCTTCATAGTGCTGGCACTTGAAAATGTCAGCTTGGTCCAAACCTATACCTGTCATGGCTTATCACAGATGTGGGAAACAACCATAGAGTGCAAGATGGCCACAGCCCAAGTGACTAGTAAAAGCCAGTTTCAGATGGCACAGATTTGCACCAGGGTCCAGGTAGCTGATGATACAAGGCTGATATGGTGGCACATTGGCCCATTTTGTTGGGGTGCTATGCCAAGATCTGTGATGTTTCAGCATTGGTACTGAACTGAGAAGCTGCATCACTTTGAGATACCTGAATCTTGACTTGCCAGTGGTTCAACAGCCACTATGACCTCACCAGCGTCGGGACAATGGTATACTACTACATAACACAGCTGATCCCTACCATGGCCTTTGTATATGAATCATGGGTCATTCTGTGCATTCTGACTGGGGATAGCAATACAATTGCATGTATGGCCAACAAAATGTACTGCCTGGCTCCTTGAAAAGGCTGTCAGTGGAAAGATCTTCAACCATTCAGCACTTTGAATTTGACTCCTCTCCACTACATGCCATACATGTTACCTGCCATGCATATATGGTATGTCACACTTGATAAGAATACTCACTGAATATATCTGACTGTGCAAAAAGAAGCTTCTAGGGTGTTGTCAATTATTTGAGCAACCCCCAAGACATAAACATTCAACAGCTCGATCTCGACAGACTTCTTTCACATCCTGTAGAGGACCCATTGATTTTGATGGGGTTGTGAAATCAATCAGCTCTGCCATCTTTCATGATGTTACTGGTCTGTTTTGCCATGCACCTATGACATTTGCATTGGGTTCTCATGTTTGTCCCTGATGCAGAAGAAATTGCAGAAGACCAACTAGCAATGGTGGTGATATTCAGCAGGAATCGAAGATGACATGTCACCCCATTTGTTATTACAATATCTGAAAACAAACAATATAGAGCCTGCCCTTGTTGGACTCCATCAGAAGCCTGGAGGCAATGTTGTGAGAGGCTTTGCAGCCTCATGGAAGATACAACAGGTGAAGGGTGCTGCAAATATACCACATCAGTGCAAAGCAAGAATGGAACTGTTCACATCACCTGCACCCTAAGACTGCAGCATTTGCATCATATCAAGTTCATTCATATACTTCAAATTAATGAACAAGTCAGCATCTGGATCTGCATAGCATACAGTAATTGATGCTATCCTGTTGGTATGATAATGGTAGTGAAAAGCCTATGTGTATTGCACAGCACAATTGCTTGGGAATGAAATCTGGGCCTGAGGCCTGAGGCCCCTACAATAGACACTTGAATGTCACAGTGTAGATGATTATGAATCACACCGATGTATGGCAAAGCATGCAGTCTCTACAGGTATCTCTGTACTGGGTGGGCATCATATTCTGCTATCCATGTCTCTTGTGTGCTAGCTGTCTTTGAGGTGCTGAGTCAATTGGAGCAATGACAAACCACATGGGTGTGGAAAGAGATAGTATTTCAAGTTAACTTATAATCATCTACACTGTGACATAGTCTTATTCACAAACCTTGGCTACATAACTGTGATATTTCAGACATTCCAGTTGTCAGATCATAGGGGCTACCAGGCCTTGGCCCAGATTTCATTCCCAAGTGCTGTGCAATGTTAATGTGCATAGGCCTTCTCACCACCATCATCATGGGACAGCATCAAGTACTGTACAGTTTGCAGATGCCAATCCATCTCTGATGTGCTGTGCACATCCAGATGTTGATCAAGTCATTGGTTTGAGATATATGAATGAACCCAATGCTGATGCTGATATGTAGCTAACTTGATGCTGCACAAAGGCTGCATTTTTCCAGGCCATGGGTGATGTGGACAGTCACTCAAGTTGTTTGCTATGAATCCCTTAGAAGGAAAGCATATTTTGCTTCAGGCAATCTTGCCATATATCAGCATTGTTCTACTAGTTGCCTTCCACTATCAGTTTTTGTCCACTAGTCACCAATTGCTGTTGTATCATGTTCAATTCCACACTGCCTACCATCTATGTCTTCAACTCTGCATTAGCCCCACTTTTTGCTTGTACCTTCCTACTCAGCATGTGTGTACTTGATCAACAAGTTCAAAAGCAGAGGGTTATCCTAATTCCATGCTTGGCATCATCAATAGCATCTATGGAGTAATGAGCACACAAACATATGTGTATGTCATGGGATCCTCACAGGATGGCCTTGCAATCAAAGCCCTTGTACTGTTAATAGGTGGAGCCATTTGATCTTTGACTGACTTGTGCAAGGTCTTTTTCCTGTGGCACATCATCTGCATTTGTGTTGTCAGCTTCCATTTTCACCAGCGACATATTATACATCACAGTGTGGTTGATGCCATGTATACTGCTCTCTCCTGGTGGATGGCATATGGTCTCATATTGGACATGACATCTGGCCCTGCCCAGATTATGGATACAATATTGCATAAACCACAATGGTGTGTGACACTTTATACCATCATCAAGCTGCTTTCAGAAATCTCAAGTTGCTCTGGAAGGTTGATGCCAGTTGGTCTATTTATTTTTCCCAGAAATTCCTCTCATTTTCAACATTTTATTTGCTTTCAGTAAAGATCATCTCATTGCTCATTGTGAGTCAACAGCATGCTGTGTTCACACATTACATCTAATGTCAATTGTTTGATGAGTATGTCAATAACACCAGCATAAGATGGTTAGTCACTTGGTGATGATCACCATACTAGTTGCAAGCATCAATAATAATACATTACATCTCCTGCAGCTTTTATAGTCTTTGGATTTGGCACTGTGAGCAGCTCACAAAATATATATTGAATGGTTGCTGAAGCACCATTGTCAGTTAGCAAAAGGAACCATGGCATAATCACAGCACTTGTAAGGCATTGTTTGAACAATGACTGTCATATACAGCTGATCACATCTTTCTGTTTTACACTAGGTCACAATTGTTGCTGGAGATTTTGGTGAGCATGTTGTTGCAGTTCATATGTACAAAACTCACCATATGGCTACAAGCATTCAGCATTTGTGAGTACATATTTTAGACCACAATGTTCATGAGGTTATCGTCTGAATGCCATAAGACACAGTGTCCAGATTGTAAGTTGTTACATGTATTATGCCTACTACCAATCTTCCAACTAATTTTTTTGTAGGTTTAAGATAACCTTTGCCAATTTCCAGATAATGGAACTATGTGTGCACACAACAGTATCTTCTGCACTGGACTTCCGCTTTACTATTGGCATTCTCAGAATTACTATATTATAGCTGGTCTGTCAACCTTATCAGACTGCACAATTGCACTAATCCTAATTTTGTCAGTATTGTTATGGAGAAACAGCTCCAGACTTAAAAGGCCTGTTTGAAATAGCTTTGTTTCTTGTTAAAGGGTCATTTCTCATTGCATGTGGACCATTCACATCTTTCAGGAGTAACACAAATTCTATTGTGCATCACCTGATTGCATTTACTGTGGGTATGTGTCATTACCAGGTGAGGGCTGACCATAATTAAATTGTACCTTACTGCTGACCATCTCTAATAGTCTCTGGAATAATGGGATCATAATTGCAGTGCATATGACAAACCACCAGTGTAGTAACATTGGCATAACCAGAAAGTTCTGTAGATCATTAAATATGGTGGGGTGTTTGCCACCAGCCTGTGGCTTGTGGCTCTGAAGCATAAGTCCTTTTCCCCTGAGAACCACCACCCTCACATAATTCTCACACATTATATAGTCCAACAGATATCTTTGTACGTGAATCTTAACATCAGGGAACACTTATGGCAGGGGCTCAACAGGAGAGAATCTATGACACTGGCAACAAGAGGAAAGGCTTGAATGTGATTGGTGTAGATTATTTTTTGTGCATCATGGTTGTCATGTACCACATTTTCTCATGGCTTGTAGAACTGCAGAAGGGAGAATATATGATCAAAACTCATGTAGAATTATAGTGGTATGCCAGTTGGCTTCCTGGCAATGTCAATCACTGACCTCCTTCACCTTGAAGGCAATTCATTGACTTTAATGATCATTGATGCAGCTGCCCACTCAATTGTATCTTGGAAGAATGACCATTGGCTTTGACCAACAACCCTGTCTCTAATCACAAGAATATACATCCCCAACCCACTGCTCATTGGAAAGAAAGAGTGCTATGGATCACACCATGGTGTTCAGGATGAGGCCATGCCCACACCCCAATACTGGTGAGATAAGTTGTAGTAAGTCATGCACTCATCTTATGTCTGCACATCTCTGAGGAACAGCCAGAATCTGTGAGTGGGTACATGAAATGCTTGACCATGACTTCAGAGAATGTCAAGTTGTATGGGATGGCATTGAATGTCCCAGACCACTTGTGCCACTGTCTAAAGCAAATTGCATGTGGTGCACTCTGCACCATGCACCCAAAGACACTCCTGGTATTGAAGCCATAGATCTAGATACAAGTGGCTTGGGAGATGACAGTGGGAAGCAAAAAGAACAAGGGAAGATAGAACAGACCTTGAGGTAGTTGATACCACTGCAGGTCTATGGGTGAAGCAAGCTCCACCTGCAACATGATTCCTTACACTTTCAGGATTTCGTCACTGTTATAGAAAGGCAGACAAGTGGGAGTGGGTGAGTCATATGTTGCTGATGCAGAGAAGACATGGGCCTTTACTTGCACATAATAATGCAGAGGGAGGGTAGGGGGATTGTTATGGTTTAGCATGCATGAGCAGCCAAATGCCTATCAACAAGGTTACTGGGACCTCCAAGGTGAACACAAAAGCAATAACTGCAATTGCTTTCAAGTAACAAACAACAGGATATAACAAAAGACAATGAAAGAGGTTGAGATAGGGAATTCAAGTGTATAGTAAGTCTGTCTTATAGTAAAACCTCTTGTGGTGGTAATGATAACTGAAACAAGATGACATATAGTAAGGGGGGTTACAGCCCCTATGATGCTCCACTACCACATGCTAGTGGAGTGGAATGATGAAGAATATGAAAGAAGAAAAATGAAAAGTACTGGTATGCAGTCCCAGTTCCTGACAGGGATAAGGACAAGGACATATCATAATGAGAAAAGGATTTGGCAGGGACAGAGATGATAGACAGAAGGAAAAACAAATGGGTGTTTCTTATGGGCTGCCCTAAGTGCCTTTCACTTATATACTGAAGGAAGGAAGTGTAAGTATGTCCTTGAGCAAACTGCACCTGCATGCCTCCTTTCATCTCAGGGGACAAGCTTTGTCACACAGCATTAGTTGTCCATAATGGCCTCATCAAGCTTCAACTTGATGTTCACTGCCATTGGAGTGTCTGAGTGTAGTTAGTCTTTGCCCACACACTGGGACTCCCACCCTCATGCTTCTCTGCTGAGATGATGATGGTGTCTTCACAATGCCAAATATGAGGCAGTCAGTATGGTATCATATAGGATGAACAATTGGTGTTAAAGTATCAGGTGAGAAAATAAGAATAGCAAAGATTGCCCAGGGACACCTTTGGGTGGAGGACATCCTCAAAGTGCACAGAGCTGGGAAAGGTTGTCAATTGGCTGGGAGCCTGTTCCTGGTTGAGGCTATGGTGGTACTGGTATGAAGGAAATCTTTGCAAATAGTGAGATGAAATATAAGCATATAGCTACACATGGGAGGCTCAGAAGAGTGGAAATATGTTGAGATGAATTTCTTCATGCCAAAGGTGACCACAAAAGAGAGGTGTCCCAAACATTGAGGTAGAAGAAAAACATTGTCCCTCTGATGGTCTTATCCATCCATCTCATTCTAGTCTGTCCATGTTTCCTACTCATGATTGTCTGTCACCACCCATGGGCCTCAAGGCTTAGAATGAGAGAATGATCTCCACATTTGCAGTCCTGTCTTGAGTTATGTGGCAGTAGTTGCATTGATTCAAAGGATCCTGTCTTTTTGGGAAGCATTGACAGTGTGAAGTTGCATGGTATGGGAACATGTATCTTGCCTATCACACTCTTCACCCTAAGGGGCATCTGAGGAAGTCATGAGGCACCTCCTCCCACAGAATTGAAAGAGAAAAACAACAGGGCCTGAGCATAGCATTTGTTGATCATTGCATGCCAGTGCTGTAGTTGCAGAACTAACAGGAAGTTTGCCTCAGTTGAGCCAGTGACACTGCAAATTCAAGTTGAAAACAAAGGTGGCATATCACAGTGTTAATCAGCAGTTGTCTAAGCATTTCCCAGGCTTTTAATGTCCAGTGGGGAGCAGAGGAAAACATGGGGCCCTTTGCCAGAATAAACAGTCAGAAACAACCACATCATCTTGCTTGTCAGAGGATATCACTATGTAAGGGCAATGTGACTGGTCATACATGAGGATGCTCACTCAGGACAAAGATGGTGAAATATATCCCTTCATGGCAGCCATGATGTCATCAAAAGCAGACAGACAATGTGGAAGCAATGTGGGACCTAAAAATAATGCAACATGAATGTAATGGATGGTTCTAATAAGCTGCCAGTGAGCTGGACTACATGTGAAGTATTATAAGTGCACCCTGAGGTGGGCCACAAATTATTTAGCTACCACATAATCACTTTGCTCCCCTTCTGCTTGCCATCACCCCCATTGAGAAATGTTGTTGCATCTGTTTGAATATTCCAGCCTTTAATTGCCTGCACCAGAAGCTTTGCAAACTTATGACAGTGCTTCCCAATTTTTGCTATGGTCAGTATTTAACCTGGCTTCAAGTCCAGTAATGACAGTCTATTCCTTGCACAGCCTGTGAATAACTATGTGGGCTCTGAGGACATTGAGGTGGCATATCAAATGCCATTCTACTACACTCCCATGCATGTATACCCTGTCAATATATGGCCTTACCCAATAGATGTCTGTTTAAATCCTTTATTATTACATGGATGTTAACATTACTGGTGTCACTGGGATCTCTAGATGGCTATATGCCACAAGCACAAGCTGGCCACTATCCTGCTAGCCCTATCATTGCCACTCCTGTACTCCCACAGATGCCACCCCCTGCCTTGACACTGCCCATAACCCAACCACCTTCTGCTCCCATACATTCTTCTACCCCCCTATGTCCTTCCATCTGTCCCTACTGTATGGAAGGAAGATGGCTTCTGTGTGAGTTCAAGGTATAAGGTGGTTAGATAGATGTGTATGACCAGAGCTGCTGGCTCTTGGAATAGAATGCATAATGGGGAGATAGATGGTGATATTAGAACTGTGTAAACTGGGATAGTAGTGTGCTGCATAGTGTAGAATCTGTGTGACTCGACTGATAGCTTGTGGTAGCTGGGAGGTAGCTTGTACTTGTAGTGGCTGGAAAGTAGCTCATTGGTAACTGGAGAGGAGGGGCACCCCCCTGGCTCCTTAGATACAGTAGTCACATATGTACATTGCTCCATCTTGGAGCTCTGTCTCCTTGGCAGTGTTCATGTAGTATAGTATAGTGTGTTATAGTCATATTGTACTACATGCTGCCAGATTGTTCTGGTGTGTGGCTGTAAAGTAAGTAAGTAAGTAACCTAGATTGTCAGTAGCCTGCTTGTGGGTCTTACACTGCCATCCCTGCCACTCATGCCGCTGCTACCATCTCCACTTCCCACACTATGCCTACCACTTTCTACACCTGCAACCACCAGCCACTCCCCTGCCTCTGTCCTCACCACTGTCTCTCATATCTATCTCAGCAGACAATGGGCATTGAACACTGTCATGGGTCCAGCAGGCACAGCACTTGAATGAAAGGCTTTGGAAGTCATTAAATACAATGCACAAAAGAGGGCCAGAGTGAGCAAGGCATTCCATGAAGATGCTGGGGCTGCACCCCATGCACATTTCTGAAAGCTCAGGGTAGGCCTCAGCAATTGGGAACCATAAATCCAAGTCCAACAAGCTAAATGTGGAGGGGGAGGAGGCTGTCTGGCCTGAAGGAGCATGGGTTCCAGGCTTGGCCACTAAGGCTAGGCCATCTAGCAGCAGTGGGGTGTGACAGAAACTAGGTGAAGGGGAGTGCCTGTATTGAAACTGCAAAGCATGCTTTAGTCCAGCAGGAGATAGAGACCAGCACACACCATCCATGCACAAGGACCTGCACTTTGGCCCAGTCAAGTACATTGACTGCAAGCACTGTGGGTATAGGATGGCTGAAATTGACAGCAAAGCAGACAGCACATGAGAAAGAAAATGTCAAGACGGTACTTGAGTGAGATGGAGGAGCTTGGTTGTATGTGTGCAAATAAGTGCCAATAATAGTCTATGGGCCTCAAACACACAGAGAAAATGCTGGTGCTACAGACACAGGGCAGGAAATGGAATGGGGGATGTTCCAGTTCACTCTCCATCAAACAGCCATATGATTATCATGTACTCTTCAGGGCCGATGAAGCAGACAACTGAGATGCAGGCATCATGGGGCAGAGGCATGATGATGGTGTAATCACATACTGGTAGTGTTTTTTTATTCTTTTGTCAGAGAAGTATCTAGGGCATCTGCCAGTAACAGAAGTTACCTGCTGCCCAGGCTGGGGAGCTGAGGGGACTTACACCCCTTGCACCACATAGTGTTGTTAGCAATGCCATCTTTACTTCCAGAATATAGATGATGTGGGGATTGATCTTGATGGGTAAGCTTGTGAATCTGCTGTTGGAGCTGCTGTACAATGTCACCTACACATAGTTGTTTGGCAATGTCAGAGGAAAGACTTTCATTGCCCAACCTTACCCATAGATGTGCATGATCATGATCCCTCAATCTGGCAGCCCTGTGGGCCACCATCCCAACTTCTTGTATCTGGCACCCCTTCTTAATCCCATGAACCAATAGAGGAAGATTCACTGCACAGTACCCATCTCAGCCTGAGCCTTGCTCCCTGTCTGTCAGGAATCAGGATTGTCTACCAGTACTCCTCTTTTTTCTATCATGTTCTTTCATATTCCACTCCACCTGCATGCTGCAGTGGAGCTCCAAAGGGGCTGTAACCCCCCTTACTTGATGTCCTGGTGTCTCATGAATCATATCTGCAGCAGAGGGGTTTTACTATAAGATGGACTTACTATACAATATGATACTCTATCTCAACCTCCCCTGTTATATCTTGTCACTTGATATTCCAATTGCAGCCTTTGTTCTGGTGTTCACCTTGGAAGTCCCTGTAAACCTGTATCAATAGGTGTTTGGCTGCTTGTGCATGCTAAACCCTAACACTGTCCACCTTCTGCAGACATTCCATGATGTTCTGCATGGCAGGTGCTAATGCTTCCATGGCAAGAGATCCAACAAAACAGCATTTCTGAGATTAGGATAGTAGAAAGAGTATTGGGTGCTTGGTGGATGCATTCTTCAGTGATTTGATGCTTGGACAGAGGATGATGAGCACTGGTGTCAGTGCTTCCATGCAGCTGTTGTCACACACTACAAAGTGGTGTGAGTGGGATATGATCATCATCAGAACATTCCCCAACAACATCAACAAGTTCATCACCATCACTGACTCCCCCATTCTGCATCTAGGCATCAGGCTGTGCTGTTGTAAGGGCCAACACTCTAATACAGTGCTCAGGCCCAGATCTCATTCCAGAGCACTCATGCTGTGCAAGGGCTTGTTCACTTCCATCACCATACCAATGGGCAAGTGCTATATGGCTTCCAGATCCCCATTGGTTTCTGATATTTTTGATGTGCTGTGCACATCTAGAGGCTGATGTATTCATTGCTTTGGGTATAGGATCGAGTCCAACACTGACACTAGTATGTAGCTAACTTCATACAGTGCAAGTGATATGCTGCCCTTTCCTGGGTGCAGGTCATGTGAACAGTCACTCAGGTTGTTTGTGAAGAATGGCACTGAATGCTGTATGCAAAAGTGTGTATTTTGTTTCAAGCAGTCTGGCCATATATCAGCATTATTCCACTGGTCATCTCTCACCATCAGTTTTTGTCCATTAGTCACCAACTACTGTATCATGTCTGAATCCACATTGTCTGCTATCCATGCATTTAATCCTGTGCTGGGCCTATTTTATGCTTGTACTTTCCTAGTCAGCATGTGTGTACTCATTCAACAGGTTCAGGGGTGGAAGATGTCATAACTGCATGCTTGGCATCATCGACAGCATGTATGGTGTAACAAGCACACAGGCATACATGAATTTTGTGGGATACTCACAAGATAGTCTTTCAATCAAAGTCTTGGTACTGCTGATATCCAGAACCATTATATTTTTGACTAACTCATACTAGATCTTTTTCCTGTGGCATGTCATCTGCATTTGTGTTCTCAATTCCCATCTTTACCAATGGCATACCCTGCATCACAGTGTGGTTGACACTGTGTATACAGCTCTCTCCTGGTGGATGACATATAGTTTCATGTTGGACATGGCATCTGGGCCCACCAATATTGTGGACACAGTATTGAGTGCACAACCCTGGTGTGTGACACTTTATGCCCTCTGTGAGCTGCTTCCCAAAATGATGGATTGCCTTGGAAGGTCAATCCCAGTTTGTCTATTTGTTTTCATCAAGATTCTGATTTTTTTTAGCTTTTATTATCATTAATTTCATTTTTAGTACAGGTCACCTTGTTGCTTGTTGTGGGTTAACAGTATGCTGATGTTCACACATTGCATCTAACACCAATCATTTCATCAGTGTATCAATAACACCAGCATAAGATGGTTAGTGAATCAGTAGTCATCCCCATACTAGTTGCAAGCATTGATAATGATGCATTCCATCTCCTGCAGCTTTTACTGCCTTCAGATTTGGTGCTGTGAGCAGCTCACAGAAATACATCAGATCATTGCTGAAGCACAGTTTTCAGTTAGCAGAGGGCACTGTGGCATAATTGCAGCAGTTGTAAGGCATTTCTTTGGGCAATGACCATTGTATACAGCTGATATCTGATCACATCATATCAGTTTGCACTAGGTCACAGTGGTTATCAGAAACTTCAGTGAGCCTGTCATCACAGTTCATACCTGCAATACTCATCATATGATTGAAAGCATTCAGCATTTGTAAGTTCATTTTTGAGAACATGATGTTCATGAGGTCATCTTCCAAATATCACAAGACATGGTGTCCCAATTGTAAGTAATTTACATACTACTGCCAGTCTTCAATCTGAATCTCATGAAGGTATCATATAACCCTGGTCGATTTCCAGAAGATGGAAAGACATGTGTGCACAACAGTGTTTTCTGTACTTCTGCTTTACTATTGACATTCTCAGAATTACTACATTCTAATTGGTCTGATGACCTTATCGGACTGTGCAATCACAGCAATCCTATCAGTGTTGCTATGGAAGAACAGCTCCAGACTAAGAAGCTTTGTTAGGTGTTGCTTTGTTTCTCTTCAAAGGGCCATTTCTCATTGCATGTGGATCATTTATATTGTCCAGGAGTAATACAAATTCTATTATATGCTGTCTGATCACACTTGCTGTGGGTACAGGGATTGTTACTAGGTGAGGACAGGCTGTAGTTAAAGTATACCTTGTCACCAACCATCTCTGATAGTATCTGGAACATCAGGATCATGATTGTAGTGTGTACAGTGAATTGACATGACAGTGAGTATGGGGTAACTGGTGATTTTTGTAGAAGGTCAAATATGGTGAGGTGTTCTCTGTCAGTCTATGGTTTGTTCTTCCAAAGTGTAAGTCCTTCTCCCTGCACTCCTTATTTTATATTCCCTGTAGAACATCACATCATTCTCATCCATTGTTTAGTCCAGCAGATATCTTTATTTGTAAATCTTAACATCAGAGAACACTTGCAACAGGGGCTCTACAGGAGAAAACCCATGATCCTGACAACAAAATGAAAGACCTGAATGCAGTTGATATAGATTATTATTATTTTTTGTGTATCACAATTTTCATATAAGACATTTTGTCTTGGCTTGCATGATTGCAGAAAGGAGAATATCCAGTACATGATAAAAACACATGTCTGGTTATGCTGGTGACATCAATCATTGACCTCCTCTGCAAAGACAGTTCATTGACTTTGAATGATCACTCCCACATCCATTTTGTTTAATCATATCTCAGAAGAACTACCCCTACCTTTGACCAGTAACCCTTCTCCAGCCCACTGCCTGTTGGCAAGTGGGAGTGTTGTGGATAGTACCATGATGCACAGAGACTCCTGGATGAAATATGGAGCTTCAGATATCAGTCAATCACCAGCATTGTATTACTTGCCATCTTGGTGAAATTGCATCAAGGTGTCAGACTTGGAAGTGAATTATGACTTGAAATAGGTAGGGATTGATTTGTTGACCAAACTATTGAAGAAGATGCTCAAGAAAGAGCAGTGTGAACAGGTTTCATTCATCAAGAATGTGGGGTGGATGGTATAGGAAATTGACACATTTGTTTGTTGGAAAATCCACAGTTTTTGTTCAGCTCCACCTTATATGTCTTTATTATGTCTTCTAACCCACATCTTATCTTATCCCACATACCCACTATAATCTCCTACAACATGTTCTCACTACCCACTTTCCACACTCCACTTGAACCTTGTTCAGTGTGCACTACATATACTCCATCCCCCACTTTCTAACACTCTTAGATGTATACACACTATGTCTAACCACATATCTACACTCTGGGGCTTTTGCCTCACCACACCCCACCATATTCTTGCTATCATCAATGCCACTACCTTCCTCTTCCTATGTGTTGGCTCATTCCTGTGCAGACATTGTTGATGTATAAGTGATACCTGCTAGACCCATCTATATATATTGAGTCCCCTGTACAGAGGGACAATGGCTTCTGAGTGAGTTTGAGGTATAAAGGTGGTTAGATAGATGTGTATGACCAGAGCTGCAGGCTCTTAGACTAGAACATGTAATGGGGAGATAGATGGTGATATTAGAACTGGGTAAACTGGGATAGTGGTGTGCTGCATAGCATAGAATCTGCATGACTTGACTGGTAGCTTGTGCTCAAAATGGCTGGAAAGTAGCTCAATGGTAACTGTGAGGCCGATGCAAAGCCGAAGCTGAACAACTGAGGAATACTAAAAACAAAAGGATGATCACACTTAGGCTAGCAGATATCCCAGATATATGAGCATATAGTAAGAGAGGAGAGAAGAGAGTACTGTACCTAGTGGATATCCCAGATGATCAGAACTGGGGAATAAACTGCTAGGAGTCCTATGTATATATAGTACCCTAGACCATGCACAGACCATGCAGTACAGTATAGGGC
>QLPN01000437.1:19492-66701 GCA_003314395.1 Albatrellus ellisii
TGCTGACTGAGGCTCCACAGCAACTGTGGGAGTGATTGGTGATATTCCACAGCAGGTGTGAGAAGGATTGGTGAGCATGCACAGTAAGTGTGAGAAAAGGGGTCATAACTAAAGATAGAACAGGCCGATCAGAGATCAGATGACATATGCGTCATTGGCCGATAAAGATGAAGAGAAAGAGTATGTTACCATGGGAATCACTTTGATAGATCAGGAGCAATTGTAAGATCTATGACGATAAAGGTATAAGAAAATAGAGGAAAATGAAGAGAAAAATAGGGAAAATAATAGCAGCCTGACAAATACCCCCTTCTTAAGGTGAGACGTCTCAACGAGCAAAAAATGGAGATGAACAAGTGTGGCAAATATCTTCTTCTTCTCCTTCCATAGATTTGAAAGGAATGCCAGCAAAAAGTGATGGAGAAAGAGGGATGATGGAGGAAGACTTGGGTAATTCTTTCAAGTCTTCATATGATTTGGGAGTAATAACTCCATCATCATCTTCATCTGTGAAGTCGTCTTCATTGTCAATGATGCCAAAAGGTACTTCTTCATATCCTTCATTAAGAATAGGTGGGGTAGAGATAGATGTTTCTTCATGAAGTCATCAAGCATAATGCAGTTGAGCCATCATCTCTGGTGGAAATTCCATCTGGTAAAGGGAATAAATGGCCACTGAATGTATTGCTTGAGGATGTTCTCTATGGTACCTCTTGAGCATATCAGGAACATCTTCCATCAATACTGAAGCAGGTTCCCAAGAATTTTCCTCAGCAGGATAGTCCTTCCATTTGACCAGATATTGAACTTTACCACAAGAGAGACAACTATTGAGGATTTCTTTGACTTCATATTCTTCAACACCATTCTTGATGATAGGAGGAGGAGGAGGATGAATTTCTCATTCAACAATCATATCTTTGACATATGGACAAAGTTTGACAATGTGGAAAACTGGGTGAATCTTCATCGTCTTGGGAAGTTTGAGTCAATATGCATTGTTTGAAAGTACTTCAAGTATTTTATATGGCCCAAGACATTTGTGATCCAATTTCTTCATCGGTCTGCCAGTATCAATATTGGTAGCTTCAAGCCAAACTTTATCTCCAATGGCATAGATGGGAGTTTTGCCTCTATGTTCATCATAAAACTTCTTCATATCATCTGCTGCTTTCTTCAATGACACCTCTGCTTCTTCTCTGATATGTTTGAGCCCTGCTACAAACTTGTCCACTGAATCAATCTTGGTAGATGTACGAGGTTCATGGCCCATTCAAGGATCTTGTCCATAATTCAGCATGAATGGTGAATATTTTGTTGCTGAATGGACACGATTATTGTAAGCAAATTCTGCCATAGGCAACCAGCTTGTCCAGTTGTTTTGTCGATGATTTATGAAAATGCAGAAATATTGTTTGATTTCTTGATTTATCTGCTCTGTTTGTCCATCTGTCTGAGGATGATAAGCTGTAGACGTAGCTGTTTGAATCCCCAGTAAATGATTCAATTCGCACATAACTTGTGATGCAAATTGAGGTCCTCTGTCTGATAAAACTTTTTCTGGAAGACCATGATGTTTCCAAACATGATCTCTCATGAGATGTGCCACTCCTTCAGCTGTAATCATCTCCATTGTTGGAATAGCATGAATCATTTTTGTGAAACAATCCATGACCATGAGAATAGAATCATTGCCTTGGCTTTCAGGCAATTTGACGATGAGATCTGTAGAGATGATCTGCCATGGATGTGAAGGGATTTCATTAGGCGTTAACTCTCCTTGTGGTTTTGTAGGGAAAGTCTTTGTCCTTTGGCATAAATCACATCCTTTGACGTATTTCTCCACATATGATGCCATGTTTGGGAACCAGAAATGTCATCGAACCATTTCCAAGGTTTTCTTGTAACCAGGATGTCCTGAAAGAGGTGAATTGTGGCAGGTCTTCATCAGTTTGGCGTACATTGTTTCTGGGACATAGAGTTTCCCATCATAGAAAAGTGTCTTCTTTTCATCTTCACTCCACCTTGCAAATACTGCAGTTTTCCTCAAGTCTGCATCCAACTTGTCCCAAACTTTGTAGTTGTGATCTTCTTTCTGTGCATCCATGATTTTCTTCAAGATAGGAGGGCTGAGAGCTGCAAGGGAAATCTTGTGTTTGAAAAATTCTGGCTTGAGCAAGATGACATTCTTGTTGTCATCTTCTACCCCCTTCTTATGGTCCAAACGTCTTGAGAGGAGATCAGGGCAAACATTGGCAGAGCCCAGCTTGTGGACCATATCAATCTGAAAGTGAGATAGATAAAGAGACCAATGCGCTTGACAATGATTGAGTTTCTGGGCCATCATGAAGTATTCCAAGTTCTTGTGTGGGGTGAATGGAACCTTTGAGGTAGTGATGCCATGCTTCCAGAGCACAAATGATGGCCAACATCTCCTTGTCATATATGTCATAGTTATGCTCAGCAGGTGACAAACCTTTACTGAGGTAAGCAACAGGGTGCCACTTGTTATCCTGTTGAAGTTGTGAAAGGACTGCACCAGTAGCATAACCAGAACTATCTGCTTCAACTCTGAACGGATACTGCTCATCTGGAAACACAAGAACTGGTTCGGAACATACAGCATCTTGTAAACAAGTGAACACCAACTGTTGTTCTTTGTTCCAATGCCACTTGACATCCTTCTGCATAAGTTCATTCAAAGGTTTAGCAATGTTAGCCACAGGTACAGGAGGTGAGAAAATATCATGGATGTTATGAGGCACTTGCCAATGTTTGAAAACCCAAGAATAAAATGATGATAAAAGTTGCAAAAGCCCAAAAATGAGCGGACATCATGAAGGTTCTGTGGAATTGGCCAGTCTTTGATACCCTGTACCTTGACTGGATCCATAGTAATCTTGTCAAAAGAAATCTTTAAGCCAAGGAAATCAATAGATGTTTGTTCAAATTCGCATTTCTCTGGTTTGAGATAGAGTTTGTTATCTGCAAGTATTTGAAGGACTTCCTGTGTGACTTTCTGATGTTCTTCCAATGTTGCTGTAAAGATCAAAATATTGTCCATATAGACCACCACAACTCCATGTGAGATGAGACCATGGAACAAGTGGTTCATCATTGTTTGGAGGGTGGCAGGGCTATTGCAAAGACCAAAGAACATGACAAGAGGTTCAAATAGTCCTTTGTTAGTGATGAAGGCAGCTTTCCATTCATCACTGCCTTTGATCCTAACGTTGTTGTAGCCCCAATGTATGTCCATCTTGGTGAAGTACCGTGCTCCATGAAGTTGATCAATCAATTCCGAAATAAGAGGACGAGGATAACTGTTTTTGATCGTCATGTCATTGAGCTTGTGATAATCTTGAACAGGTCAAAGATCTCCAGATTTTTTTTGATAAAGAAGAACAGTGACACCATGGGAGATTTCGAAGGACAAATATGACTGCTTTTCATATTCTCTTCAATAAACAATTCCAATTGTTTCTGTTCATCCAAGGAAAGGTTGTAAACTTTACCAGCCAATGGTTTTGCTCCTGGTTTAAGTTCAATAGCATGATCCCAAGGACGTCTTGGAGGAAGAGAGTCGAAAGCTTCTTTGTCAAATACTCACTTGAAATGATGATATGCTTTGGGTACAATATCTTCGAAATTCTTCTTCAACTTCTTCTTTTCTGCTTCAATAGCAAGTTCTTGACTAATATTTTGAATGGATGCCTCCATTTCCTTCTGGTCAACCATAACCATCAATATCCAATCTTCTTCTTCTATGGCTGCTATCCTTTCTTTGGCTTCTTGATGTATGGCTCAACTTTGCTGCTTCATCAATTTTTTGTTTGATTTCCAGACTTGTTTGTCGGCTTTGAGGCATACTTCACATCTACGTGGACATCTTGTGAAGTGTATTTTTCCCTGTAACCAGTCGATTTCAGGGTTATGGATTTTCAACTATGATTCTCCAACAAGGACATTCTTCTTGTCCAAGTTACAGACTGCAAAAGTAGCACATTCAGTATGACCATCGATAGTCATGATGAAGTCAATCATTTCTTCAATAGATCCTCCTTGATTGAGTGATCCATTGACATTATAGACTGGGATAGGTTTTGCCAATTTTTTTGTGTTTAAGTTGTTTTTCTTGACGAATTCTTTGTTGATGTATAATCCAGTAGCACCTGAATTGAGGCAAGCATCAACTTCTAAGACTGCTCCAGTATCCACGGTTTTGATTTTGAGTTTCATTTCAGGGAAACTGGTAATATCGAATAATGTTCTTCTGATGTATTCCTTTTTCTTGACAGGAGGAATAACCTGTTGCACTTGTGGCTTCACTTCAGACTGAGAGTAAGACAGAACAATGCGTGTTAAATAAATTTGTGTACAAGCATTGAGACGATCAACATCTGTATCATCAGTCTGAAGCATCGAAAACCTATTAAAGGACAGTGAACTTGTGCTCAGTTCCCATCCAATCCAAAACCTGACTGTTGTGCTCCACTCTTTGAGCCATTTGGATCATTCAATTGAAGACCACATGCCTGAAACTCCTTCTGCATCTCAGCCAAGAAGTCTGCCTCATTCAGCACATGCATCTCTTGAAGGGTCCTTGCATTCCCCCTTCATTGTTGTTGCCCTTGAGGGTGCTTTGGCTTGGGACATTCTCTTGTGAAATGTCCTTCTTTGCCACAATTGAAACATAATCGAGGGTGTGGTCCTCTTGTTCTGTTGACATCCATGGGTTCTCCTGCAGGTGCAGCTGTAGAAGTGAATTGGCAGGGGGTGAAGTTATGTTGTTGTTGCCCCTGTTGTCTTCTGTATTGCTGCTGCTGTGTTTGTCTTTGTCCCCAAGTTGATTTGAAATTTTGCATATCCTGATATGCATACGCCCTGACTCATGCTCATCTGATCCATCCTTCTAAATCTCCAGGGAGGGGCATCTTGATGTAACAGGACTGGAGAAGAGGATGATTCATCCCCTTTTTGAACAATGTGCATAGTGCACCATCGTTATATCCAGATGCTGTTTTGTATAGGAGGAATTCCATGATATATTCCTCTATATGACAATTTCCCTGTGAAATAGTCATCAGTTTTTGTTGAGCCGTTTGTTCCTCGTTGTGATCTCCAAAGGTGATCTTCATCATTGTTAAAAGCTCATCAAAATTCTTGAATGGCTCATCATGCTTGTGAGGTTCTATCCTGTAAGCCTCTATTTCTTGTAAAACTCCTTTCTTCCATTCTTCTGTGTATCCTCCTTTGATGTAAGACAATATAACAGTTACCTTGTCTTCGTCTTTATGTTCTGGGTGTGCCTGAAGAACAAGATAAATTTGATCCAAAAACGATTGAAATTTCTTTTTGTTGCCATCAAAAGGAGTTGGTTCTGTGATGTGGACTTTGGGAAGGTGGACATGGGGTGGGAGGCCTGTCCCTAGCCCAGAAGAGTGACCTCCTTCTCCTGATGCTAGGCGTGTCATCAGATCTGTCATTGCTTGTTGCTGCACCAGCAGCTTCTGTTGATCCTGTATTATCTTCATCATCTCCCCAAAAGTTGGTGGTTCATGCTCTTGATCCATAGGAGCAGATAGAGCAGATGGAGGTACTAGAGTTGCTGCTAAGGCTGTACCAAGACTGTCGATTTTGGATTCTAAGTGCTGTGATGTTGATGGTTCTTGATCTCCTAAGCTCGCAAATCAATTCCTCGAGTGTGATTCTGGCTCTTCGCTGTCTTCTCTGTGTGGTGGTGGAGATGGCTGTCTCCTGCTCCAAGCGTTCCACTGGTTGTCTTGAGACAGATTGACCGATGATCTGTCTTATAATTTCTATGAGGGTTCTAGTACTTCTGTAATTGAGCAATGTCAAGTCGATGGCACACTCAGTCATAAAACAGAAGCACTATATTTCCTCAATAAAATGCACATATGATAATGCAAAAAAGAATGAAAACAACGAAGATCTTGAAGAACAATATGTCTATGCTAATATGTAGACATTTGAGGACCCCCTGCAATGTAAGAAGCAAAGTGATGATGAGGGTTGATATGAAAGGCACGATCGGGGTTGGCTCCTAATTCTAGGAGGACAGGGGGAGGGACAAGGGAGGGATTGTTGTAATATTGATAGAGCAAAGATCTGAAAAAGGTAGGAGGGTACTTAATATGGTACCGTCTATCCTAATTCTTCCAATGCTCTGATCTTGGATCAGGGAAGATCCAAAAGGGGAACTGCTCATAGTTTGTCGTGGGTTCATTACAACGTTGAATGATAATGTGTGCATGCCAAGCAAGAAGGTGATGGCGAAGATGGAGGCAGGTGGTGGAGGGGTGAGTGACGGGGAGGAGTGAATAGAAATTAACATTCAGACCTTCATCTAGAAGATGCTCTATCCTAGAGTGAGTGTGGGGGGGATGAGGGTGGTGTGTAGAAGGGGTGGATGGTCCCTGAGCTGTCAGAAGACCCACCAAGTTCCCAGGAATTTGTGTGTCATGTGAGGTCCTCCCAGAACATCCATGATTGTGTATCAACCACTCTACTCCAAGTGTCCACCACGTGCGTGCTGTGGAGGATGTCACTGGGCATGAGGTGGAGGTGTAAGGGGTGAACACTATAACAACAAGCAATGATTTGAAGGGTGGAGGAAGGTGAGCAAGGGATGTAAAATTTAGTCCACAGGCTGCAGATACACTCACTCTCATGTTTCTGCCACTTGCAGTGTTGACAGAAATGGAGAGGAGGGTGAGGGAAGAAAAGTTGATGATGGAAACACTTCTGTTCATGCTTGGGTTTGTGAACGAAGCCTATGGTGTAGAAAGGGTTGCAGACGAATTGGTGGTGGAAACACCTGTCTGTGGGAAAGGGGGGAAGAGGAAAGGTGTGGTGGGGGAGGGAGTTCTGATCAATTGTGAGGCTGACACAAAGCCAAAGCTGAACAACTGAGGAATACTAAAAACAAAAGGATGATCACACTTAGGCTAGCGGATATCCCAGATATATGAGCATATAGTAAGAGAGGAGAGAAGAGAGTACTGTACCTAGCAGATATCCCAGATGATCAGAACTGGGGAATAAACTGCTAGGAGTCCTATGTATATATAGTACCCTAGACCATGCACAGACCATGCAGTACAGTATAGGGCTGGAGAACGAGAAAGTAAAGTAATGATGTCATATCTAATAATAGAAAGGACGCGTCAGTGCTGACTGAGGCTCCACAGCAACTGTGGGAGTGATTGGTGATATTCCACAGCAGGTGTGAGAAGGATTGGTGAGCATGCACAGTAAGTGTGAGAAAAGGGGTCATAACTAAAGATAGAACAGGCTGATTGGAGATCGGACGACATATGCGTCATCAGCCAATAAAGATGAAGAGAAAGAGTACATGACCATGGGAATTGCTTCGATAGATCAGGAGCAATTGTAAGATCTATGATGATAAAGGTATAAGAAAATAGAGGGAAATGAAGAGAAAAATAGGGAAAATAATAGTGGCCTGACAGTAACTGGAGAGAAGGGGAATGCCCCAGACTCCTTAGATACTGTAGTCGCATATGTACCTTGCTCTGTCTTGGAGCTCTGTCTCCTTGGCAGCAGTTGCATAGGCATAGTATAGTATGTTATAGTTGTATCATACTATGTGCTGCCAGACCTTTCCAGTGCACAGCTGTAAAGTAAGTAAGGAACCTAAATGTATGGCCAAGATAATCAGTAGCCTGCTTGCAGGTCTTACACCCCATTGACAGGTCCTATGGTCCAGTGGGGAATGCAAGAAAACACAGGGCCTTCTGCCAGAACAAAGGTCAGAAGAAACCTCTTATCTCACTTGCCAGAGGATATCACTATGCAAGGGTGATGTGACTGGTTTTGTACATGAGGATGCTCACTCAGGATGAAGATGGCAAAATATATCCCTTCACAGCAGCCACAATGCCTTCAAAAGTGGGCAGGCAATGTGGAAGCAATACAGGACCTGAAAATGATGTAGTGTGAATATAGTGGACAGCCCTAAGAATTGCCAGCATGAACTGGACATGATATCAAAGTGCAAACTCACATGAGGTCTTATAAGTGCACTCTGAGATGGGCCACAAACCCCCAATGCATCATAATCACTTTGCACCATGTCTGATTTCCAACATCTAATTACAGAGATTCCCTCCCAACTTTACTATCAATATGCAAGCCTTCAGTTTGCCATAACAGAAGTATTGTAAATGCAGATCATGACAATGAACACCCAGTCTTCACCATGGTCAGTATCAAACCCAGCTTCAAGTCCAGTAATGACAATCTGTTCCTTGTGCAGCCTGTAATGACTATATGAGGCCTGAGAACCTTGAAATGGCATATCAAAGACCATTTGACTATGTTCCTGTGCATATATATCCTGTGGATTTATGGCATTATCAATACTCAACTGATACCTGATTGAATATTCCATTATTACATGGGTGTTGATATTACTGGTGTCACTGTGATCTCTAGACCAAAGATGGCTATGATATGTTGCAAGCAGAAGCTAGCCACTATCCTGCTATTCCAACCATCACTATGACCTCCCATGTTCCCATAGCAGCCACCTCCTGCCTTGCCACTGCTGCCACCACCACCACCACCACCACCACCACCACCCCACTTTCTGTGCTGCACCTACCACTTTCCACACCCCCACCACTAGCCAACCCCTCTCACCCCTCCATACCCCTGCTTCCATACCCCTGCTTCCATACCCATCTCCCCTACCTATTTTGGGGGTCCAGGAGCACTGAACACTGTCATGGGTCCAACAGGCACAGGGCTTAAATGCAATGCTTCAGAAGCCACTGAAGACAGTACACAAAAGAGGGCCAGAGCAAGTGATGCACTCCACAAAAACACTAGGATTGCACCTGCATGCTTTCCCAAATCCTCAAGGCAGGTATCAGCAACAAGCCACAGACAATCCAAGTCTCACAAGTCAAACAGAGGGGTTGTCTGGCCTAAAGAAGCATTGGAAAGAGTTTTGTGCTTGGCCACTGGGACTGTGCCATCAGGTTGCAGTGGGGTATGATGGAGGTCAGGTGAATGGGAGACCCCATTCACACATCAAGGCTACAAAGTGTGCTTTATTCAGGAGTAAGATGAGAGACTGGCACATGCAGTCTGTGCACACAATCCACATTTCTGCCCAGTGAAGTACATTGACTGCAAGCACTGTGGGTATAGGATGACTCAATCAGACCATCTTACAATGCAGAGTGAGTGAAGAGCAGGTAACTTTGACAGATTTAGATCTTAGTGAGGGGCAAAAGAATGATGCACTGAACAAGCCCTTTTCTCATCCTCATATTTATCTCACCACCCCTATCCAATGACATTGACATTGCTATTGGCCATTGATTCACAGCTGGCCCTCATGTGAGTGTACTGACCTGGCCTGTCTCAGTGCAAAATGGACTGTAGTCATAGAATGTACCTGGTGAATGTCATGCCTCATATGATGACAATCCTTATCTCTACCTCACAACAATAAGAACAGCTCTTGCAAGATGACTTTTTTCAGCTTTTGCAAGATGACTTTGGAGATTGGCTAGACTCCAGCAACAAGATTCATTGATGGCTATCTGTCTCGATTGGTTTGCCTCTTATATAAGCTAATGAGTGAGTCTGCAATACATGTGCCACTGCTGTTTGTATGTAGACTGAATGAGGGTACCAGTGCAGTATATGATGTGATGGTCACATGTGTCACACCAGTATTGCATCCCATGTATTTTGTACCAGTGCAAGTGTTTCTGTCTTAGTGCACATCCCAACTTGAACCAGTATGCATGCCAGCTGATGCTATGATGCTTCAGGCCTGAGTAGGTGGCAACCACAAAGGACAAAGATTGGGCCAGGCAAGTAGCAATGGCCTACATGCACACATGATGTAGTACAAAACAAGCACTGACTGTGTTCATTTCATTGTTGCATGCAAGTAGGCCACTGCCATGGGGGTGTGGGGGTGAGGTGGATGGTGGTCATAGAAGGCAGGAGCAGGGCCAGGCAAGTCACAGCAGCCAATGTACAAGAAAGGAGCACAAACTTTCTCACTTTGGGATACCTGCATGCATGCTGGCCATTGTGATCAGGGCTGATGGACAAGCTCAGGGGTATGATGGCTGAGCCAGGGCTGATCAACAAGTGATGGCCAAAGTACACCCAGAGTACACAAAGCAGAGAGAGTGCTCATTTCACATATCTGGGGCATGCATTAGCTTATGCCAATGCTGTGTGTGGGTGGGTGCTGCTGCTGTGGCTGGACAGTATGTAAGCAGGGACAGATGACAGAAAGGAGGTCAGTGACCTTGGGATTAACATACTCCCCCTCATGGTTGGAACACAGGGTGAGCAGCCAGCGACCAAAGAGAGTGTGGACACATGCAAGATAGTGCTCCAGGACCAGGGAGAGCTGGTCCTTGGTGTGCAGGGGATACACAATGCTGAAGCTGGAGAAGTCATCCAGGAACATTGTGAAGGAGACATTCCTGGAGCCAATAGATGTGGTGCCAACAGCCCCAACCAAGTCTGTATGGACAAGACCAAGTGCTTTGGTGGCATGTGTGTGGGAGAGATGGAATGGTGAGTGAGGGTGTTTACCCTGGAGGCAACCGGTGCAGGGAGAAGTGGGAAATCCAGAGGGTGGAGTAAAACCTGAAAGCTGGGAAGGGCCAATGTGATGGACCACTTCCTCAGATACATGGCTGAGGCATTCATGCCAGAGGCACACAGTCAGAGACATAACAGAGTGGAGAGCAACTGGAACTTCAAGATCAACCCAGTATGTGCTGTTTGCAGACATCCAATGCTAAACAAACACCCAGCACTAGAGATGGAGCAGGAATCACCATTGAAAGGACATGAAACCTGAGGCTAGCCAGTTTACTGATGGAGAGGAATTGGCCTGATGCCCCTGGGACATGCAGGACATTAGAGAGGGATAAGGAGACCTCTGACCAGTCAGGCAGTATATGGCAGCACCCACAGGATCCTTTGCCAATCCAGGGAGTAGTAGCACCATTTCTTGTTGATGACAGGCCATGTGTGGAGGAGAACTAGAAGAGTTCTTATTTGTTGTTTGTATCATTACTGACTAGTTATAGTAATGTGTAGTCATGTATGTGCATGTATGTACATGTATAGTGCTTGAAGACAAAAAGTAAAGTAGCTGTCTAGTGTACATATACCATTGTCAACATTTCTGACAGTAATGCTGTGGAGGGTGATATCTGTGTATGTGTCCAAATCTGCTCAGTGAGGTGTGATATGATTGGTACAGCTGGAGTCTAACATCCAGGCAGCAGGCCCACCAGCATAATGGCATGTGTTGAATATGGAGGCAGCAGTAGTGGAGGATGATGACATGGTATTAATACTAGGTGTGGGTCCTGGTCCATCCTTATTCCTACCCTTCTGCTTCTGCTTATCTAGTCTAGCCTTCACATCCTCTGGCATCCCATGCAAGGACCAACAGTTTTCAATGGAGTGATTTTTGCACTTGCAGTGAGTGCAGAAAGAGGTGTTTTGGTGAGTGGGTGTGGGAACTGACTGGAAAGTGGAGAGAGTGGAGTGAGGTTTGTGTTGAATATCTGTGCATATTACTATATTTTCGTTCAGCTCTATCTCTTCTCTTCCACACACATACTTATGACACAACATATGTCTTGATTACATCCTCTACTCTTCCCTATCTCCTCAGACTGTCCACATACAAATCCCACTCCACACATTACTCCAGATGATGCACATCCCCTCTACATATGGCAGCCCTTGTAATCACTCACCCACACTCCACTCTAACCTTACTTATGAGCACTATATATGATGGACACACCACCTACATTCTCCTTAGATGTCTTACTCCCAGTCTGAGTGAGTACCTTTTTACCCCATCTATACCTTATCTCACAGCAGCTGTCTCTATCTTACACATCATGTTGCTGTTGCATTCACCTCACTACTATCTGCTGCAGATATGATATCTGTTCTATCCCCATTTGGGGACTCTCTCTCTACACTGACATCAATAGCACTTCTATTCATTTCCTGCCCATGCCTGCACATACAGTTTGGAGCAAGCTTCTTCACCAAGGATCTGACTGCGAATAGTGGAGAGATTGAGTGCATCAATGTCAGAGGAGGCTAAACTACAGAAGAAAAGGAACCCCATGATGATGGAAGTGTGTGGAGTAAGATTAAATGCATCTGCTGATTGTTGATGTTGACACCAGACACTGCAAGTCTATCTCACATGATGAAGAGGGTGTCAATCTGTGGAGTGAGGGGTGAGTGGAGGTCAAACTTGCAGGTGAACATGGATTGAAATTCAATGAATGCTGCAACCACAGTTTGTTGACCATACATTGCCTTTGATGGTTCCCATGCACAGCATGCTGAGATGGCTTCAGAGGAGATCAGGATAGATGGTTGTCCACTGCAGTGCATGGAAATCATGGCCTTTGTGATTTCATAATTGTTGCACCAGTTTTGTACCTCATCCACATTGTGTTGGTTTTTTCATTACCTTATGATGCTGATCACACTGTTTACTTATTAAGTATACTTATCTCCATCTCATCTTATTGGTATTTCTTTTCTCTTTATAGTTTGAGCTCCTCTTCAACTCTATCCTGCTCTTACTATATCTTCTTTACCTTGTCTTTGTCTCGCCTCAGCACTTCTGCATGTGCTGAGCTCTTCTGTGTACCCTCTACTCTCTGGTACACATCTTCTCTATCTTACAGATGTAGCAATCTTGCTCTCTCCTCTTGCTCTGATGAGCTCTAGCTCTTCTCACAATCTCAATCTGTCTTGGGCTTAATGCCTGTCTGTTTTATATCATGGTCTTCTCTCAGTTTGCTGCCCTGCCCAGAATCTCAACACATTGGTGGTGGTTTCAATAGGTGGTCCTTCAGGAACTTTGGTGGTGCCAATGACAGTGGTGATGGCAGGTTTGGAAATAGTATACCATACTCCCATAATGATGAGAGCCAACTTCACTATGTTAGCCCACTGGTGATAGTTTGTAGAGCCTTCAAGGGTGATATTGATCTTTGGTACAGAAAACAAGGATGAGGGTTGAGTGAGTTGTGGTATAGTGAGAGTGAGGATGAGTGGGTGACTTCCCATGAGCATCTAGACACGCCAGATGGACTCTAGATCTAAATCTTCAAGTCCTGCCCGTGAACTTTCAAATTGTAGAATTCCCCTTTAAATCGTATAAGACATATCAACTCTGAATCAATAACAATAGAATTCAAGATTGTTAGACTCCCCCATTTTAAATAATACACTATGATGATGACAACTATTTCTTGCTGCAATCTCTGGCCAATGATGATCTCCATGAAGAGGAGTTGTTCAACATGGCAGCATTTATGTGCCAGCAAGAGCAAATGGGCCTTCATTACCACAATGGGTATTGAGTGACTTCCTGTGAGAACCTAGAAGCATCTGATGGACTCTAGACATAAACGGCTGAGAAGCTGATGGTAGCTGAGGCTTTGTAATCCAGTTTAGAGCCAGAGAGGGTCTCTAAACTTTAAATCTGAGGGGGTGCTCTACCCCCCCTTCAGATTCTGAGAGCTAGAAATTGGTACTCTAGAGAGTGTTTTGCCGAGATGCCGAGACCCGGAATTATGGCTCAATAAATGTCAGCCCTTGCAGAATTCTTTGCTATGGTGCCATGTACATCACACAATATTGAAATGAATGGTCAAACACTTGCAAAATGGTATGTTTATTTTAGGGGGGTGGGGGGTAAAAGGTAGTGCAATCACAGAAAGGTGTACAAAACAAAGTAACCAATTTTTATGTGCCTAGACCCTGCATCTGCACTGCACCTGTGCTGCAAGATCACATAAGCATGGACCATGCCATGCCTGATCTCCAACACACAAGTCCTGGTGCATGCCTCTTCCAGGCCAATGTCCATGCTGTCACTACCCTTGAGCAGTGCCATGGCATTCCCATCACTGCCAAGGCCCTTGCCATCCTACATACCCTCACCCCTCTTGGTTCAGAACCTCACTATCTGAACTCAACCATACATGAGATCTCACTCCAACAAATCCAAATCTTTGTTCTCATTCCTATCACTGTCTCATATTATTTGTCATTTACCCTCAAAATTCTGTTGAATATACTTTGACAAATACAAGATGCTCAAACCTGCTGGAGGTTTGCATATGGCTCAGTAATTTACATGCTTGATAGGTAGGTACATGAGGATGTGGCAGATGCAGCTGCCATGCCTATATGGTGCACATGCTTTGCAATATTAAGGTTATATCAACAGATGTTCTTCTGCACAAGAAACACCAAAAAGCATCCTAAGAACAAGGACAATGAACACTCAGTCTCGAAAACAACACAAGGACTATATTTGATACCTAAGAACAAGGACAATAAACACTGATACCAGTCAGTAAGTAAGTTGAAGTAGTGTAAAGTAAGATCTCACCTCAGTCTTGAAAACAACATGAGGACTGAGGGAAAAAAAGTGAGGTATCATAAACAGGCTAGATAAACTACCTGTGGCTTGGAACTGTATAGTAGTGGAGTGGTTGAAAAAGTAGGGAGATATCATATGTTTTTCGGTGGAGAGGAGACGAAAGTTTGTGTTGACGTCTCCACTGCTTAGTAACATCCTATTTCCTTTTTTGTCTGTCTACTGCATCACACACTCCAACACACATATACATAGATACACACGCGTCTCTCCCTCACATGACTGGTCCATGCACTACTCAACTTACTATAAGTAGCTAGTAGTGTCATAGTAGAAGAATAAGAACTATTCCAGTTCCTCTCTCACACATGGCCTGTGCTCAACAGGTTATGGGCCCTGCCTGGGCCATATGTGTCTCTCTCATCCTCACTGCAGTACTTCTCTTCATGCTACTCAATTCACACACATATCTTGTACTTGCACTACTCTTTTCTCACCTCACAACTCCCTCCAATGCTGCCTCCATTCCCAAGATTAACATCATCTTAGAAGGAACAGAGAACTACAAACAATGGGCGAATATCATAAAATCCGCACTCATCATCATGGGTATCTGGTATACAATCTCCAAATTGCCCATCACTCCCATTACCTCCACTGAAAATGTCAAAGGCAGAATGCCTATCATCACCATCACAAACGCTGACCAAATCGAAACATGGGAACACGATAACAACGTTGCCAAAGCCATGATAGCTATGCATTGCAGCTCACAACCCACTGCCATGGTTGCCAGAGACTCCATGACAGTGAAGTGAGCTTGGGATGGTCTAAAGGAGGTTTATGGTAAACAAACTGTCATCACTGCATTCATCGACTTCCAGGCGCTATTCACCAGCAAATTTGACATTGCTGCTCCTCTCACACCACAGATAGACACCCTCATCATCGCACAAGATCGTCTCGTCACATCAGGTGTTGAGGTCAGTGAGCAGAACATGTGCTTCTTGCTCTTACATGCTCTCCCACCTTCATGGAGCTCTTTCTCCTCTGCACTACTTGCCTCCTCTGACCTCGCTCACCTCACAATTGGAAATATTCGCAGACGTATCTTAGATGAAGAAGCATGCACCAAACCTCGCTCGATGCTAGTGGCTTTTTCCTCTTCCTCGACCTCCAACAACCACCGCAACACCACTTACTGCTCACACTGCAAACGTCGCAACCACATGATCAAGACGTGTTGGATGTTGCATGGGATGCCTGCTGATGTGAAGGCAAGGTTAGACAAGCGGGACCGAGACAAAGATAAGGGGGATAACAATATACCTACATCCATGAACACTATGTCTTCTGCTACTGAACTCGACGCTTGTTACAATGCGGGCCATGGCCTCTGGAGAAAACAACCACAACCACAACAATGCTGGAGGGTGCAAGTCATAAGATTCTCTAGACACCAAGGTAAAAGGAATTTTAGTAGTTAAGGGTGATGGTGCGATGAGACTAGGGCAACAAAAGGGAATGCAATTCTCATAACAAATGGGCGATATGGCAAGATAAGGAAAACACAATGCAATGGAGAATTGACATGACACAATGGAGAATGCAACTGGATGCAACACAAAGAAGAAGGCAATGCAAAATAGATGTGACCTATGAGGAACATGCTATTTCTTTGTAAATGGGAAACACAGAGGGAAGATTAGGGTGTGCTTTTTCACTTGGAGCTTGGATGGAGAGGAGAAGTCAAATCATGGGTGGGGGAAATCTGGTCTTTTTCCAATGGATGATGCACTATCTAAATACAAGTCTAGCTCCAAGGCTGGAGCATGACAAATCACAACAGAAAATTTACAGTGCAGGGGTAGATCATAGGGATATTTGAAATGAATGGAGTCTGGATGTGAGTGAATAAAGTATCATACTATATCAGATGAGCAAAAGTGGAATAGTGCTGATCACACCAAATGCTGACTTCACAACTTGTGCCTCCATGGTTATTTTGACTGGTCCAGACTGCACCTTGGCCTATTTGTCCTATCCCTTGTTGGCTGACCCAGTATTGTTTTCTGACACCTACACAAATGAGTGATTAATGCAACAGTGGGTGATTGTTGTGTGTGGTGCATTAATGTTGCTGTGTTCACCTGGTGTCGCTGATGGTCATTTTCCAGCATTACATGTGCATGATGCTCATCACCGGATCCATAGTGGTTTGACCTGCTGAAATGATGAGTCCCAAATATTCAACCTGTTCCTTTCAAATTTGCATTTGTCTGGTTTGAGGTAAAGTAAAGGGAATGGTCAGCAAGTTGTTGCAAAACAAGCCTAGTTAGTTGATGATGTTCTTCTATTGTCACAGTAGCAATCAGAATATTGTCCATATAAATGAAAACCTTTCCCATCTCAAGAAGATCACAGAAGATGGAATTCATCATAGTTTGAAAAGTCACTGGAGAATTCATAAGTCCAAAAAACATAACAAGGGGTTCAAACATTCCCCTATTAGTTTTGAAGGCTGCTTTCCATTTGTTGCCCTCTTTGATTTGGACATTGTTATAGCCCCACCTAACATCAAATTTGGTAAAATATTTACTGTGTTTCAGCTTGTCAACAATGTCAGAAATTTAAGGGAGAGGATATTGATTCTTGATAGTAAGACTATTCAATTGGTGATAGTCTTGTACCAGTCATAGCTTGCCATCTTTTTTCTTGATAAAGAAGAATGGAGATGTGAAGGGGGATTTTGAATCTCAAATGTAACCATGTGCAGTCATATCTTTGATGAATTCATCAAGAGTGATCTGTTCAGAAGGATTTAGAGGATATATTTTGCAATTATTTTCAGGGATGGCATTGTTACAAGGCACTTGCTTTGGCACCTTGTAACACATTTTTTCTTTTTCTTTTTCTTTTTCTTTTTCTTTTTCTTTTTCTTTTTCTTTTTCTTTTCTTTTATATCTTACTTACTATAAGTGTAGGATTAAATGCAGCTTGAGCTTAGCTCATACTTATAGTAAGGACCCTATCTCTATCTCTTTCTTTATAGTACTACAGTATTTATTGAAGTTCTCACACTGTTGTTTCCTCTGGCACCCATGCCCCACACCTTACTTATGAAGTGTGGTCTGTGCACAATCTCATTTAGTACAAAGAGTAGTCCTATAGTGTCGTATAATAACAAGCAGACATTCTCATCCTCTTTCATTAAGAGTGTCTTCAACCAGTCATTACTACTCTTTCCATCACTTCTTTGGTCCCTTATGGAGACCATCCTCTACTTCGTCCTCATCAGCTATTGTATAGCCATCTTTATTCTTGCAGTGAGCTATATGCTCTTCATGCCAACTCCCACAATCTCTTCCTATGTCTAAGTGGGATTCAAGGTTGCCTTGCCCCTCATGGGTTCTCATCAGTATTGACATACTAAATTGTGAGTTTTACTCCAAGTACTATAAAGACCTATCTTTCTCCTTTTTATCTTTCTTTATTTTATTATCACATTTACTTGCTAAGGACTATTACTATACGATTAGCAAGGACTCATCTTATCTTGTCTCTATTTACATTTGTTTAGGTCTCATTCATTTCATGCTTGTGGCTGAGCCACTTGCTGTATTCATGGATGCATCTTAGGTCATGTGACTTTGTTGATTGCTGTGCAATCATCATTGATCTGTGAACCTTATTTACTTGTACTATCTTTAGGACTCCAATTTTGTATGAGTAGTTGAAAGACTGGTGGTCTTAAACCCCAGTCTTGTTAACTTCACAATCTAGGGATTCTCCTATACTGCACTTGACCTAAGCTCATTACAAACTTGCTTCAATTATCTGAAGAACTAAGTCTAAGATCTCTAAGTCACTCTAAGTGTTGCTAAGATGTCCTAAACTCATCACTCTGGATCCTTGTTTAGTCATTGGTGGTATCATCCTCATCACTATCTCATTGATCCCACTCTTCATCATCATCAGGAACAGTTACTATGCTTACCAAGTGCATATCAATTACCTTGTTACCAGGGGTATTATTATTTCAGACCTTCCCTAAGACTGTCCAATAGGCTGCTCTTAGCAGGCATTAGGTTTGAGATCAATGGCATGATCCCAATCATGTATAAGGGGAAGAGAATGAGATGCTTCCTCTGAAAATACTTTAGCAAACTCCTGATAATGATCTGGTATCACTGTTATCTTGGGAGTGACAGCAGTGGTAAGTTTTGTAGCTTGAGTTGTTTGTTGAACCCATTCTTCATCTGGTATTCCAATAAATACCCCATCCCCTTCTTCAAGTGGCAACCCAGCATTGAATTTGATTCTTCTGGCTGATAATGTTCTTCTGGATCCAGCACATCATGAAGCAGGTTGACAATGTGTGAAAGAGACCTTTGATGTAACCCAATTGATATCAGGGTTATGAATTAAGCCAGGGATATCCTAGAATGATATTATTGGGTCCTAGATCAATGCCAATTTTTTTTTACATTTTCTTCATGATTTTGAACCTTTATTCTATGAATAGCTTCATGTGTGGCTCTTCCAAGTTTGTTTTCAGTATTGTCCACATTATGAACTATGCAGGGGTGTGAAAGGGGAATCGTGGGAATGTAGAGTTTGGTGACAAGGTGATGATTGATAAAATTGCTTGTTGCTCCACTGTTGATCAAAGCTGTTTGTGACTCTAGTCTATGACTTCCATGATGGTTGCTAATTTGGACTTTGGGGTAAAGTGCATTGGGTGTTTTTACAGAGTGGGGCAAATCATCAGGGTACAACATGTTAGCTTGAAGACATGTAGAATTCTTTGAACCTCCTAAAAATCCTCTGACATAACTGATAAGGCAACCCTTCCCTCCATTGGTAACACATGTATGGTTTCATAAACTCTACAAACCACCACTTCATCATAAGTTGGGGGTGTCAATTGTTCTTCTTCATCTACCACATCAGAGATGTGAGTGCATGTGTGATTGACAATGCAAGGGGGGGCATACAATGGAGCAGCTGGGATAGGGGAAGGAAGTGAGGACAAAGTCACTTCTTCTTCTGTTACCCAAATGCATGGGGTTGTTGTATTTGTTGGGCATTGATTGGCCATGTGCCTGCTCTGGTGACATGTGAAACACTTTCCTTCTCTTCTTAACCTTTCCCTATCCTGCTCCATAAGCTTTTGTAATCTTGGTCACAAGGCTGGTAGTTGATGCTGATGATTGATGTCCATGGCATTTGGGTCTCCACAAGTAGTAGGGGTGATAGAGGAAGGGGAGAAGGGTAAGCAAAACTTCCTTTGATCCTTTTGTGCATGCCATTGTGTGTCCATTACTATGGGATGTTCCATCCATTCCTTCAGTGTTTTTGGAACTTCTGAATTGTAAATTCAATTGGCTAATCCAGAATTGAGCCCTTGTCTGTAGTAGTCCAGTTTTGTTCAGTTGTCAGGGATATTGGCATCATGGACTAGAGCTAAAAAGGCAGAGTTATATTCATCAGCTGTTTGAGCTCCTTGCCTAAGTTGCTGAAGGGCAAGGTATGCTTGTCAGACTTTGTGAGGGTCCTCAAATTCTGCTTTAAGCTCCATTATGAAATCAGCATAGGCAGGGTAAGTGTTACCCATCATGTGGGTGAGTGTGTACCAGTTATTGAATGCTAAAGCTGTCTTTGTTGTCATGAAGGACAAGACAAATAATATCTTTTGTGTGTCAGAGGGATGTAAGTCTGAGTAAGCTATGAGATATTTTGTGCATGACAAATAAAAACTTTGGAAGTTGTCTGGTTCCCATCAAACTCAGTAGGTTTGTTGATTTTCAAAAATTGTGGTTTAGAGGTAGTAGAAGTCATTACTATGTCTTCAGCCACTGGTTCCAGCGATGGGAAAAGCTCTGGAGGTGCAGGGAAAGGGATATGGGGGAGGGATGTAGTGGCTGTACCAGGGGTAGTTGAAATACCTCCTGGAAGTGGGATGTTGATCTGTGTGTGAGTTGAGGGGTCAAGAATATAGGCTCATATGCTGGCAACAGATATCTCCAGATCTTCAGATCCTGAACTATCAAGATGAGTGTTTGTTCTGGTTATCCTCCACCTATGAATGCCTAGGTATTCAACAGGATGGCCATCATAAACAACTGAGTTGACCCTTTGAAGGCAGAACAATGGGGGTAAAGGATTTGGGTATGGAGGAGCCAGGGTTGGTTCATGTCAGAGTAAAAGATCTCAACCTATTGTTAGGGTTTAGCATGCATAAGCAGCCAAACACCTATGCACAAGAATTCCAGAGTCTCTGAGGTGAATGCATGAATAACAAGCTGCAATTGGTAATGACCACAAGAAACAAGTATGACAAAAGGAGGTTGAGACGCACTACTTCAATGTATAGTAAGTTGCCTTTATAGTACTTGTGGCTGCTGTGCTGATGATTAATGAAAAAATAGGCATGACCCCTAAGGGGTTACTGTTGGAGTTTACAGTGATGTGTGACAGTGACTGTGAACATGTGAATGCACAACTGCATGGCTGCACCACATGGACCTCTTGTGGGACTCAGGGACAATATGGATGGACCTGTTAGTTACAGAAAATTTCTCTCACATCTTTTCTTTTCCCTCAGTCTTCTATGAAGAGACTGAGGTCAGTACCTACTCTCTACACTGTTCATGTTTTATGTTTTCTCACTATTTCTTCCTGTAGAATATTATTCTCTTCTTTCTACAGTCAGTGTGCTCTTTCCAAGTAACCTCCTTCAATAGATTATGAGACCTGAAGTCTATTGAAACTGAGCAAGCACCACCTTTGAGACAGACTCACACCCCTGCATGTTACACACCATGTCAGCAACAGCCTTGACAAGCAATTTTTGACAAGCAAGACTCCCACACCAGCAACTGGACATGCTGCTGTGATGGCAGGCATCATGATGAACTCAAATGCAAAAGCCTCAAGCAAGCTTTACAACATACCTTTCCTTGCAGAAAATGGTGAAAATTTCACCTTCTAAAAATTTCACATTGAAATGGTCCCCCAAGTGTGCAGACTCTGGCCTATTGTCAGTGGCTCTGATAAGGCTCCAGCCAACACATTGTCCAACTATGACAACTGGGTCAATTGTGACTGCGACACATGCATGCAAATCACGTTGATGCTCAGCAATGAGCCTCTCAACACTGTGCTATATGCAACAACATCAAAAGACACTTGGGAGAAGCTAATGATGCAATATGAAGGGAAATGGGAGCAGAAAATCACTTACTTGATTAGTGAGCTATTCTGCAGCACTCTATCTGACAATACCCCCCTTGAACCACAAATAAATGCAATGGTGCACACTGCACACATGCACTCCTCACTCAGGCAGCAACTCAATGAAAAACTTATTGCCATTGCCATCATCATCTCACTACCTCCATCCTATGACATGCTAAAAATGATCCTCACTGCCATGGAGGTGACTGATCTCAACATTGAGACCATTTGCTTGCAATTCACACTTGAGGAGCAATGCCAAACCCACACCATGGATTCCATGGGCACATTCATGGCTTGCCTCAAAGGCAAAGGCAAAGGCAAAGGCAAAGGACCCACAATGTCAGATGAGGAGTGACAGGCAAAGCACAAGGCAAAAGGGTTTTGCATGCACTGCAAAATCCATGGCCACAAAGTTGAAGACTGTTGCAAGCTCAAAGCTGAAAAGGGTGCCATGATGGCACATGTTGCCACTGACAGCACAGCACTACATGCTCAAATGTGTGATGAAGATGATAATTATGACACATCATTCAATCTCTTCAAAGTTGCCAAAAAACTCACACAACATGACAACCTCACAGCTTGCTGGCTCATTGACTCAGGCACCAGTTGCCACATGAGCTCCAACCATGACTGGTTCTATCTCTATCATCCTTTCACTATGCTGCACAAAGTCTGGCTAGGTGATAACAGCTACATTCTAGCTGAGGGTGCTGGCAATATCCACATGAAGATGCATGCCAACAAGAAATGGAACCAAACTATCCTGCAGGATGTACTCTATGTCCCTGAACTCCATGGTAATCTCCTATCAGTCTCTGCACTCACAAAATGCAGTGCACATGTCCAATTCAATGGGGATATGTGTGAGATCCTCAACAAGGATAATGCACTAACATGCATTGGCCACCTCAAGGCTGACCTCTACATCCTCAACATGCACATGCACACTCCTGATACTGCATGAATTGTGCATGTTGCATCATTCCTGTCTGAAGGTGTCAATATCTCCAATGATCCCTCCACCTTCATTGCATGCATGAGAATGGCTACTGCCAACATATGGACCTGGCATTGCCACCTAGGTCACATTGGCATAGACTCCATCCTGTGCATGGTCCACAATGGTATGGTCAAGGGCATGGCCATCACTGGTGATGTGACCCACGACACTCTCAGGATATGTGAGCCTTGCATCAAGGGACAGCACATGCAACATGACATTGCAAAATCAACACAGATGCATGTGACACAATGCTCAGCTGTATGTTTTCCAATCTGTGTGGGCCCATGCAAACACACTCCTGTGAAGGATATGACCACTTTGTGACTTTTATTGATGACAAATCATGCAAGGTCTTTGTCTGTGGCCTCAAACACAAAAGTGATCTGCATGAATGTCTCACTGACTTCATCACACGTGCTGAAGTTGAGACCAGCACAAAACTGAAAGCACTCCATTCAGATGGTGGAGGTGAATATATGGGCAAGTGCATGCAGAAGTTCCTATGGGTGTGTGGCATTAAACATGAAATGATGACAGCTGACACACCACAACATAATGGCATCACTGAATGCATGAATCACACACTCATGGAGACCATGTGCACACTGCTCACCAACACTGACCTCCCACATTCTTACTGGTATGACACTATTGAGTATGCTGCTTACTTGCACAACATAGTGCCAACACATGCACTCAAAGACAATCTCACACCAGAAGAATCCTGGAGTGGTAACAAGGCCAATGTCACCCTCATTGGCATCTTTGGTTGCAAAGACTTCATCCATATTCCAGACAAGTACTGATGCAAACTTGATGTGAAGTCACTGCTTTGCACCTTCATTGGCTACACATGCAATTGCTGCCCCTACCACCTGGTCCACCACCAAAGTGGGCACATCATTGAGTCACACGATGTGATCTTTGATGAAGGGGGCCCCACAAAATGCTATGAGCAGATCATCTTTGATCCCAATGTGGACAACTCAGAGTCCGATGAGTGCAATACTCATGCCAGTAACCCACCAGCTACTCCCATCGATGCTCCCCCAAATGTGACCCCTACAACAGTGACCACTTCCACACCAGACATGCAGCCTATGGCACCCATGGCTCCTATGCCTATGCCCATGACATCAAGTCAACCCTCACACAGCAAATGCACACCTATTTGTGATGATGACAAATGCTACAATGTCTCATTGTACACTTGAAAGCAAAAGGGTGCAAATGCAACCACTGACACACAGCTACCTGCAGAAGATGCACCACCACTCAACAGCAGTGAACACATGCAAGCTGCAACAATTGCATCTGAAAGTGATCCACTCACCTATGAAGAAGCAATGTTGCACCCTGATGCAGAAGAATGGCTCACAGCATGTGAAGAGGAACTGCAGACCTTCCAACATATGGAAGTCTATGCAGAAGTTGACCAACTGTGCAATTGCAAAACTGTTGGCAGTAAGTGGGTATTTTGCATCAAAAGGGGACCAGCTGGCAAAATCCAGAAATACACAGTGCACCTAGTTGCAAAAGGCTTCACCCAAATTGAAGGCATAGATTTTGATGAGACATTTGCACCCATCATGAAATTCTCATCACTTTGCACAATCCTTGCCATCACCACCAAACACAACTTTGAAGTTCACCAAATGGACATAAAGGCAGCCTACCTCAATGGCATGCTTGAAGAAGAAATCTATCTTGAGCCACCCACCAGATTCAAACCCTCAGCAGGTAAGGTCTGGCATCTTGGAAAATCCATTTATGGCACACACCAAGGTGGATGAGTCTGGTACAAGCACATCAAAAAGGAATTCAAAGCACTAGGTTATACATCCTCCAATGCCGACCACTCCATCTTTCTAAAACATGACACATCCAGCAAGCTCATATGCATTGTTGCAATTTATGTTGATGATATTGTACTTGCTTCACACAGTATCAACAAAATAGAAAACATGAAGGCAGCACTTAAACATTCCTTCAACATGACTGACATTGGTGAAATTGGCTGGATTCATGGCATGCAGGTCACACAGGATCACCAATGCAAGACCATCATCCTCTCCCAGGAGAAATAAATTGATGATGTTCTTCACAGATATGGTCACCACAATGCATGCCCCATGGTCACCCCATTGCTCCAAAATGAGCAACTTGTGAAGCTCAATGCCCCAGAGGCAACAGCAGATGTTCACAGGTACCAGAGTGCAAAGGGTGCACTCATGTACATGATGTTAGGGACATGACCTGACTTAGTGTACACCATCAGCATACTCAGCCAACATACTGTGACACCAGGTAATGTGCATTTCCACACTTTAAATCATGCCTTCTGGTATCTATGCACCATGGCACATCATACACTCCTCTTTGACAGTAACTCCCCTGGTGAGTTAACAGGATTCATTAATGCTGACTGGGCAGCCAATGTAAATGACAGGTGATCCATCTCCAGATATGTCTTCATTCTCTCTGGTGGTGTGATTAGCTGGAGCTCCAAAAAGCAAGCCTCAATGATGCTCTCTAGCACAGAAGCTGAATACATTGCAGGCACACATGCTGCAAAAGAAGCTGTCTGGCGTTACATCCTCCTTTCCAAGCTTGGCAAACTCTGCAACTCTCCTATGGCACTCCACATTGACAATCAGTCTGCCATTGCTATCACAAAGAATCTGGCCTTTCACACACATACCAAACACATTGATGTGCAGTATCATTTCTTACATGAGAAGTACACTGGTGTGGAACTGGAGTTGGAGTATATTCTGATGGGTGGGCAGGTTGCAGATGTGCTGACAAAGGGGTTGGCACAGCAGAAGCATGAGCAATTCTGCTCCAGCATGGGCATCCACTGGTGCACTAGCTGAGTGGGCATGTTGGAGTTTACAGCAATGTGCAACAGTGACTGTGCATGACTGTGAACATGCAAACATGCAACTGCATGGCTGTGCCACATGGACCTCTCACAGGACTCAGGGACAATACAGACAGACCTGTTAGTTACATAAATTTTCTCTCACACCTTTTCTTTTCCCTCAGTCTTCTACAAAGAGACTGAGGTCAGTACCTACTCTCTACACCATTTGTGTTTTATGTTTTCTCACTATTTCTTCCTGTAGAATATTATTCTCTTCTTTCTACAGTCAGCATGCTCTTTCCAAGTAACCTCCTTCAATAGTTACGCCCTCAGGTCTTACTCCACTACTGTGTGTATGTGGAGTAGAATGACAGAGAAACAAGAAGAAAAAGTGCAGTACTGGTATGTGAGTCTGAATCCTGACAGAGGGCTATATTGTTGTGTGAATGGTATCTGAGTTGCTGGCATGGTGGACAGCCCCACAGGGGATGATGCAATATGCAGCAGAGACAATATGGGGCAGCCTGCAGCTGCAGTACTTATCTGATCATGTACTTGGCATTGAATATGTGCAGTATGAGTCACCAATATCTATGGCCCCTCTATTGGTGCTTGTAGTATATTTACTGTAACTTATAAGACAATTGAGCAGCCTAATGGTGTCAAGTATGTTTGCTAGTGCAGTTATGTACATGTGTCCTTTGTGGTGAGGTTGGCTGTGTAGGTGCAGATTGGAGTTTGGGAATGCTGATGCTGCCATTGCTGGAGAACAATGCTATACAATAGTTATAGTACATCCTAGTTATGCAGCCAGTCTCTATTTGATGCATCAGAATCACTGCCCAGTTGTGCACATGTCCTCCCTGTATGGCCACACTCACTGTGGCTTGCTTACACCCTGAGTGTTCAACATGTGGGCACCCTGGTATCCTATACTGTGTGCACCATGTTGGTATTATGCTGGCCTATGTGGGTTATCATTTTGATGTACTTGGTGCATGGTGGATCTGTCATCATGGGATCATCTGATGTGTGGTGGTGCCCATAGATGGGTCTGTGATCAAATGCATTGGACCCAGAGTGTGCAGGCATGTTGACCATGTTGAATGTGTGCAGGGTGTCTGAGATGTTGTCTGTGGTGTCAAAGTGATGTCCTGGATGCTGAGCAAGATCTGCACAGGTAGGATGGCATACATGGTACATTGCACTCTGTGCAGGAGTATGAGGGGTGGTGCAGTCAGTTGACAGGTGGGGCACTAGTGCTATGGTGAGCAACTTACACTATGAATGGGCTGAGGTGTTGGAATTACATAATTATTCTTTGCTTCTGACACCTGCACCCCACACAATTACTCAGCATGGTCTGTGCACAGCAGCCTTTAGTACTTAAGGACTCATTCTGGGACACTGATCAGTAGTCAACTTCTCAGTCCTGCTCCCTCATCATGTATTGGGGCACACTCCTTGTCTTTACATATTCTGCAATCATGATGTTGCTTCTCTTCCTTCTTGGGCTTCTGCCTGCCATATACCCACCATTGCCCTTCTGTCCTCCTTGAGTGGAGTGACCTGGCCTAGGAGACCACCATGCTGATCATTTGTGCAATAGCAGTGTTGTTGTAACCCCCTGGCTTACCACATCACATAAACCCAACCAAGACTACATCATGCTCCCTCATCACCACCTACATCATGCTCTCACTACATCAGATCATCTCCCCTATCTGCACTGTTATCATGCACTTTCCCATCCTCTTTTATCACATGTTTTCCCCTTCCTCTCATACATTCCATCCAATTTCCTGCTGTAGATAAAGGCTCAACTACAGCCTCTAAAGGACAGGCCTTTCTCCTCTGTTCTCCCTTCATACTGGTCTGGTCTCTCTCACTACCCCCCTGTATTGTCCTTACTTACCACTATACAGTCAACAGTCCTGTTCCACTCTTAGTCTGATTTCCTTCTTAGTCCTAGTCTTCCCACACCATGTATGGTGTTCCACTTTTTTGAAACATTGACCTTGGACTGTATTTTTTCCCCCCTTCAACAAAACACTGTACCTTCATTCATGCCATACTATGCCCAAACTGCATCTCCATTCACATCACATCATTGCCCCCCTTCTGTCACAGCACCCTCCCTCCCCACCCCAAATGTATCTCTCAAAGCATCACCATTGATCCAACCTCTGATATCCAACTCAGATTCCAACTTGGATCTTTGTCCCATACACTGACCCATCATGTCACCAAATCTCTGTACAGATCTGGCTCATTTTGAACAAACCTCCCTTTCCAAACCCCCTACATTGACATCTGGTTCAATGTGAACAAGGTCAGCCTCAAACTGCTGTCTTTTGACAAGTTCATCAGACAGATGCAAGAGCTTTGGCTGGAGCCCAACTGGGAGCTCTGCCTCAGCAACACCCTCCTCAATGCCCGGCAAGAGGACATGCCATTCTGGGACTGGCAACTCCACCTCAGCAGTGTCAATGCCCTCCTTGCCAACACTGAATCACACCTCAATGATGCCACCTTCCATCATAAGCTCACCTTGGGCCTAAACCCAACCACCCAGGCAGATATGAAACATGAGAAATTTGACCCCCTCCTTCCACTTCAAACATGGCTTCATGATGTCAACTGCATCAACCAGCATTGTATCAGCCACAATGACAACATTACAAAAATCATCACCAGCTCTTGCACTAAGCCCTCTGCCCCATGCACCATCACACCATCTTCTTCTGCACCCCTCTCTGCCCAAGTTTGTCACATGGTCTCCAAACTCACCACCATCAAGCATGAACTCCTCTCAAAGTATGAGGGATGTTTCAAATGTTGCAAGTTCCATGCCAGACATCACTCCAATGCCTGCCCAAATGACTACCCTGCTGCTGACATGTACAAACCTCTCACAGAAGCTATGGCCCTTGCAGCTTCTTGTGCCCAACCCCATGCACTCATTGCTGTGATTCTGCTGGGCACCACCAACTACACTTCTGGCATTATACTCCCAGACTCTGATGGTTCTGACAATGATGGTGAAGGGTGTGTCTTTTCTCCAATTTCCTTTTCTTTCCCTCTGCCCCCATCCTACACTGATGCATTACTTTGGCACTGCCACCTTGACAGCCCACTATTGTCCTGTCAAATGATGGCTCTTATTGATGATGGATTGCAGTATGTTCTGATCTGCAAGTCTCCTGTTAAAGAGACTGGCCTGCACCTCCATCAACTGCCATCACCTATACCTCTCAGGTCCACATTTGCACCCACCAATTCATTTTCTTCTGCCTCCCATGCACCAATCCCCAATGCATGTGTGACCCACTGGGTCAAGTTGTCTCTGTCATCATTAGATTTCTCATATTGTTCTTGGGTTGTCTGTGCCCTTCTCTCTGTATGTTGATTGTCCTTGGCAGTCCCTTCTTGCAGCATAATCCAGTTGTTGTTGACTATGGCTTGCACACATGCATCCTAAAAGGAACTGACTATGATTTACTATGTGATCTGGATGATAATATACCTCCAGTACTACCAAAAATTGCCCCTATGGATCATTGTCTTGCAGTTCTTGAGGAACTCATGGACCAATTGATTTCACACCATGTGAATGTAGAGTGCACTTTCAAGGATGTTTACCCACACATTGCTGTGGCCATCCAAACATGGATTTCATCCCTCACCTCTGAGGAACACACATCTGTATGTGCAGGTTTGGGCAGGCAATGGTAATGAGTTTATACAAGATGAGCAGCAGGTACATTATCCCTATAGGGGATAGTATGGCAGACATGTCTGCAGCAGAAGAGTAGAAGCAAACACAGTAGGGCAATGTGACATGGTTTTAGTTTAAGTATGCTGCAGGGAGGTGTGAGGAAGTGAAGACAGTGAGAAATGTATGGTACTCACTCAGACTTGTAAGAGGACATCTGAGGATGTATGTAGTGGAGTATCCATCTTAAGTAGTGTCCACAGATGGAGTTGTAGCAGAGAAGGATAAGTGTGAATACAAGGACTACTGTATGTGGAGGGACATGTGTCATCCTGGGGTAGGAAGTGGTGTGGGTAGTCTGAGGATATGGAAGAGTGAGCAAGGAATGACTTGTACATATGTAGTAGGTAAAGTGTACATGTGAAGGAAGCCAGATGAAATGTATGGTATGAGACACACAAATGTCACAAATATTCAACAACATCTACATGTGCTGATCAGTTCTTCAAGCTCAATTGTTGCATGAAAGTGAAGTTGGCTGACTGCTTTCCCTTGGACATCCCACACATCAATGAGCTCCCCACAGACATATACCATTGCATTACCCTCAAAGATGCAAATAGACTTATCAAAATGTGACAATATGCATGCCCCTGGAAATGCAAAGAAGCATGGTGTATGCTCATAGCCAACACCTCAGTGCTGGTCACATCTGACCATCCTCCAGCACACACTGTTCACCTGCCTTCATCATCCCAAAAGCTGACCATTCTGTCCTACCATGCTGTGTTAACAACTATTGCCAACTCAATGCAAACACTGTGCCCAATACCTTTCCACTCCTGCACATCCATGACATCATTGCTGATTGTAAAATCTGGGGCAAGGTTGAGATGACAAATTCAATTTTTCAGACCTGGGTCCATCCTGATGATATCCATCTCACCACTGTTGCTACACCTTTCAGGCTTAACAAATGGCCAGTAATGCCCATGGGTGGCCACAATGCACCCATGACACACCAGCACTGCATGACCACCACACTCCACCCACTCCTTGGAGTTATCTGCCATGTATATCTCAATGACATCATTATATGGTCCTCCTCACTCATTGAACATGCCAAGAATGTCCACACAGTCCTCCAAGCCCTCCAGGATGCACAGCTTTATTGTTCACCCAAGAGAACCTCTCTCTTCTGCATCAAAGTCACCTTTCTCAGTCACCAAATCTCCACCTGCAATATTGAGGCTGACTCTGACTGCTAAGAGTGGCCTATTGGACAGTCTTTAGGGAAGATTGGTAATAATACTCCTAGTAACAAGGTAGTGGGTATGCACTTGAATAGCATAATAGATATTCCTTATGATGATGAAGGGAATTAACAAAATAGTGATGAAGATGATTCCACCAATGACTATACAAGGATCCAGGATGATGAGTATAGGATATCGTTTTAGGCGACACTTTGTGGCTTAATGAGATCTTAGACTTAGTCTTTAGAGGTATGGAATGAAGTGAGTTTTGAGATCGAGTGCAAGTGAAGGAGAATCCCTAGATTGCAAAGTTGACAAGACTGGGGTTTAAGACCACCAGTTTTGTCAACTATTTATACGAAACTAGCGATCTAAACATAGTAAGGTTGCACAGCAATGCACAGTAAGTACATGTCCATATGATATAAGTGGCTCAGCCACAAGCATGAAATGAACCAGAGATAATCAAAGGTAAATAAAGGCGAGGAAAGAGAGTCCTTGCTAATTGTATGGTAATAGTCCTTAGCAAGTAAATGTTATAATAAATAAAGAAAGATAAAGAGAAAAGGATAAGTCTAGTATAGTACTTGGAGCTAAGCTCACACTTGTAGTAATAATACTACACTTTACTAGTAAGTTAGATAAAAAGAAAGAAAAGAAAAAGAAGAAAAAAAAACTGTTACAAGGTGCCAAGGCAAGTGCCTCATAACACTGACAAGGTCCAATGCATCCTCAACTGGCCCACCCCTTGTAACTCCACTGATGTCTACACCTTCTTGTGCACGCAGGTTCAGGCAGGCAACGATGATTGTTATGATTGTCATGAGTGTGAACAGCATATCCCCAAAGGGAAAGGTGGTAGATAGCATATCTGCAGCAGTGAGAGAGAGTAAGAGTGAATGCAGTATGGTGACACAATGTGATAGAGCACTGCAGGGAACTGGGTGGTAAGGAAGTGTAGAAGATGGAGAGGAAGAGTACTCACTCAGATATGTAGTAAGACATCTGAGGAGTATGTATGCATGTAGTCCATCTTATATAGTATTGTGAAAGTAGAGTTGTAGTGGAGATATGAAGTAGAATACAACAACTACTATAGTGGGGAGGGATGTGCATTGTCCCAGAGTATATGTGGAGTGTGAAGTGTGCTCAGATGTAAGGCAGTCTGAGGAGTAGTAGAAGTAGGTACAGTATGTATGTTGTAGATAAGGTGTGGTGGAAGAGGAGCCAAATGAATTATTGTACACACACATAAGATTTCAACACTTCTTAGGCCTTGTCCATTACATTGTGTCCTTCCTCCTGCAACTGGCTGAGCACACACATATCCTTACTCCCTTGACCACCAAGGATGCTGAACTCTGTTTTTCACAGTGGTCCCCTGTACATGATACCACATTTCGTGCTATCAAGGACCTTGTCATTGGCTGTGATGGCCCCACCACCATCAACCATGACAACCCTGGTGACAACAATTTTTTTGACACCTGCAACACCAGTGAATGGTGCATGGGTACAGTCATCTCATGGGGTCCAACTTGGGAATCCACCTGTCCCATCACATTTGACTCTGGTGAACTAGCCAGTGCCAAACTCAACTATCTGGTACATGAAAAAGAAATGCTCACTATTGTCCATGTGCTGAAGAAGTGGTGTGTGGATCTCCTTGTTTCACATTTTACTGTCCACATTGACCACTACACTCTTGAGAACTTTTTTATGCAACATGACTTTTCTTGGTGACAAAGCAGGTGGCAAGAATTCTTTTCCCAGTACACCTTTGACACCCATTACCTCACCAGCCCTGAAAATCATACAAGGCACTTGCTCTGGCACCTCATAATAGTTTTCTTTTTCTTTTTCTTTCTTTCTTTCTTTCTTTCTTTCTTTCTTTCTTTCTTTCTTTCTTTCATTTACTATAAGCATAGTATTAACTACAACAGTGAGCTTAGCTCCTACTTATAGTAAGGACTCATTTTCCTTTCTCTTTATAGTACTCAAGTATTTACATACTTAAGTGTGAGCTTAGCTCCATGTACTATAAAAACTTATCTTTTATTTATCTTTCTTTATTTATCTACATTTACTTGCTAAGGACTATTACTATACAATTAGCAAGGACTCATCTTATCTTTGTCTTTGTTTATCTTTGTTTATCTCTCATTCTTTTCACACTTGTGGCTGAGCCACTTACTATATCTATGGACATGTCTTAGGTCATGTGACTTTGTTGATTGCTGTGCAATCATTGTTGATCCATGAACCTTATTTACTTATACTATCTTTAGCACTCTAGTTTGTATAAGTAGTTGAAAGCCTGGTGGTCTTAAACCCCAGTCTTGTCAACTTCACAATCTAGGGATTCTCCTACACTGTGCTTGATCTAAGCTCACTACAATCTTGCTTCACTCCCTTAAGAACTAAGCCTAAGATCTCTAAGTCACTCTAAGTGTCACTAAGACATCCTAAACTTGACATCCTGGATCTGCATATAATCATTGGTGGAATCATCCTCATTATTATCTCATTAATCCCACTCTTCATTGTCATTAGGAATGGTCACTATGCTTATCAAGCACATATCAACTACCTTGTTACCAGGGGTATTGTTATCACAGACCTTCCCTAAGACCATCCAATAGGCTGCTCTTAGCACTTTGACAAGACTCAGCACTCCTCCTAACAACCAACCATGCTTCTGGGAAGCATGCACCCTCACTATGGCTTCTACATCATCTAATCTCCAAGGAGATTACCACAATCAACTTCTTCCTGCCAACACCATCACCTTAGACATAACTGATCACCAGTGGCATGATTACCTCCAATATGACAGTAGCAACAAACTCTTTTACATCAATAACCAACTCGTTTATTTCACTCATACCAATCAGGAACCCCAGACTGCTTACCATAACAGGAATCTGATCACCACTGACATACCACTTCTATCAGCAAACATCCATTGAGAAATCTCATTAGATACCAATGTTTGTCATCAACATAGACAACTACTCGAAAACTGAATCCTGGTCACTCTCAATGAATACCAAGGAAGTGAAGACAAGTATAAATTCTATGACAAACACAATCAGTGGATCTACAAAGAACAAATCAACTCCAATAACTCCAAATTTACTGTTATCATTTGCTGGAACAACTCAACCAAGTTGAACACTGATTATGTCAAAGTACATCCCCAACAAGTATCTTCATTACCCACAATCCCTGAATACTGACAAAGCCCTATACCAAGATCAAGATCTGAATCTTGCACAGGAACTCTCTCAGGGCCCCCAAGACCACAAACCCCCATCAACATTTCAGAAGACCTTCCTCAAGTAGAAATGTTCTTTACTCCTCAAGTGCCAACTTCAAGAGATGAAACCATTACCTTGTCCACCCCTTTCTTTCAACCAAGAATCACCTCTGGAATTACAACTTCAGACCCAGCTGATCCAACACCAACAACGAATCACCTAAACCCAATGACAATTCAACAACCTATACCAAGAATGGCTAACATGTCATCCACTTCCTCAAAGGAACCCTGACTCAATAAGCCATCTGAGTTTTCTGGAACCAAAGCCACCACCAAGGACTTTATCCAAAAGATTAAGCTCCATTTATTTACCAATAATTTCAAGGACAATATGGATAAAATCACTATTGAATTATCTTTCTGCAAAGAAGGAATGGTCGCCAGAACATGGGCTGAACAAATCATTGATCAGCTCACTATGTCTTTTCAACATTCACATGGAAGCAATTTGAGGACAAATTTGACAAGAAGTTCTACCCAAGTAACAAAGGGGAGTTATCATGCAACAACCTGGATAGGTTAGTCCAGGGAAGAGGCACTGCTTTGGAGTATTCAATTCTATCACTGATACCACAGGTTATAATGACATAACCAACATTGAGAAATTCAAGAATGGTCTTAGGAAAGACATCAGAGATACCATCATGACAACCAGGGACACATTACTGGCAACCTTACAAGAATGGCAAAATCTTGCCATAAGGTTAGACCAGAATTGATCCAACAATGACCTCCAGAACAGTATTCAATCTGGACAAGGCAGACAATTTCTTTACCCCAATGATTTACTCAAAGGGGATACTGAATCTCACTTATGGAAATTAAACCCATGCACTATTCACACAATAGAAGACTTCTCCCCTTTGGAAATGTTCCAAAGAGAAGTATTCACACATGCAGGGTTTACCAGGAATGGAAGATTATCAGATGAAGAACATGACAAAAGGAAACGAGAAGGAGCTTGTTTCAGATGTGGTATCAAAGGACATTTTGGCAAAGAATGTAAGGTCAAATGTGACCAGAATTATGGAACACCCAAACCCACTTATACAATAAGGGGAACTCAAGTACACAATGAAGAAGAAGATCCCATGATCACCATTTCCCATGCTCTCATGAAATTATCCAACAAAGACAAAGTGGAAATGCAAGATCTCTTCAAGATCGCTCAGAATTTTTAAAGTCTCCTAAGTCAGCAACAGACAAAGGAGTCACTGATTCTAAATTGGACATTGCAAGCAGGAACTTGAATTCAGACAATGAACTGTATATATTGTTCTCAAAATACAATGGCTCTCCATCCATCCACATTCCTGTCAAAATCTCCATAAGAAATCAGAAAGTTGCCACCAAAGCCTTAATCAACAGCAGTGCAACTGGAATCTTGATCAACCAAGATTCTGTACAATTACATTGTTTACCAACCCAGAAACTCAAATGCCACATACCAGTCAAAAACATTGATGGAACCAAGAATATTGGCAGCAATATCACACATACCTGTCATATCACTCTCAAAATCAAGAAAATAAACACCAAACCCCATATAGAATGAACAAGTTTTACATCACTGAGGAAAAGAAGATGTCATCCTAGGAATGGACTGGTTATGACAACATAATCCCAATATAGATTGGACCAAGGATATGGTCTCCTTTTCATGATGTCCACCAGAATGCCAACAACCCTTAACAATGATCACACAATCATTTTCTGAAGATGACTTATCCCCTCAAATAGAAGACCAATGGATGATTGATGGACTGAACCTATTCCACACTACCCTATCCACACAAATAGCCATGAATAACCAATGTGATGGAAAAGGAATGGATCTCATTACCACAATCTAGGAAAAGTCTTCAATGAAGAAGCTTCTACATGATTACCTAAATGATGCTCATGGGATCACATAATTGATCTAAAACCTGGAATAGAACCATATGCCAGAAAAGCATATCCCATTGACAACAAACAACATGAAGCACTTCACACATTCATATCTGAAAACAGCAGGAAAGGGTACATCCATCCATCAAATTCACCCTGGGCTGCTCCTTTCTTCTTCATTGGGAAAAAGGATGGTAAATCACATCCCTCTCAGGACTATCAAAGATTAAATGAAAGAACCATCACTAATAAATATCCCCTACCACTTATTCCCAAGCTCATTGACAAACTCAAAGGTGCTACCATATTTGTTGAACATTTACTGTATGTTGTTGATATATCTCTCACTCCTCATTTTTGTTTGGCTTCCACTCTCTCTTCACACTCACATGCATTTACATACACTTGACACATTACCTACTCTTCACAACCCCACGGGGTTCTTCTCCACTCCCACACCACCTACACTCTATATGATGTGCATCCTCTACACATATAGGTATCCTTGTACTTTAAGATTATCTCTCTGCTCTAACCCTCCTTTCTACATACTATATAAGATGCATACCTCACTATACATCTCCTCAGTCATCATCTTACAGACAACTGAGTGAGTACTACCACTTATCTTCTAGCTTATCACTTTCCTGCAGCTCTCTTCTCATATGTCATGGCACTACCTCACTGTCCACACCTTCTCTACACTGCTGCAGTCATGCTGCACCTGCTCTCTCCATTTGGAGATCTTATACACCTATTGCTTATGTCACTCTCAATTGTAGTTGCCTGCCATAACCTGCACAAACAATATTTACCAAACTCGATCTCTGATGGGGATACAACAATGTATGCATCAAGGAAGGAGATGAACACAAAGCCACATTCATAGCTGATGGCAGATTATGGGAACCTACCATAATGTTCTTTGGCCTTCAGAATTCCCCAGCTACATTCCAATCTATGATGAATGCCCTCTTTGATGACCTTATCACCATGGGTCATGTTATCATCTATGTGGATGATATCCTCATCTTCTCAAATGATCTCTCAAAGCATCAGAAATTAGTTTGCCAAGTTATTCGATGTCTCATCAATGAGGATTCATTCCTGAAACCAGAAAAATGTTTCTTCAAAAAGGAATCAATTGAATATCTAGGAATGATCATTTCCCATGATCAAGTTCACATGGACCCTGCCAAGTTATTGGTAATTACTGAATGGCATATTCCAATGAAGGTCAAAGATGTGCAATCATTTTTAGGGTTTGGAAATTTCTATTGACAATTCATCAAAAATTTTGTGAAGATGACCAAACCTCTTACAGAATTAACTCACAAATATCAACCATGGGATTGGATTGAACTCCAACAAACTGCATTTGAACAATTGAAGACAGTGTTCACCACTACCCCAATTGTCTTGATACCCAATTTTGATGCTCCCTTTAAACTTGAAACCAATGCATTGGATTTCAATTATGGTGCCATATTATCCCAACAGGGTCCTGATTCCCATTGGCACCCCATCACACACCTATCCAAGCAAGTGACCCCACCAGAATGTAATTATGTCATTTACAACAAAGAACTTCTTGCCATCATTTATGCCTTGGAAACCTGGCATCATTACCTTGAGGGCAGCCCCCACCCTGTCAATATTTGGTCCAATCACAAGAACCTCAAGTATTTTTCCATGGCTAAACAGCTTAACTGATGTCAAGCTTGTTGGAGCTTGTTCCTTTCCCACTTCAACTTTTTGATTTCTCACCATCCTGGTGCCCTCAATAAAGCTGATCATCTGACCAGGAGGCCAGACCATGAGGAGGGGGTAATTTCAGATAATTCTGATATTATGGTACTAAATCCAAAAGTATTTTGCATAAACACCATGGGAAGACACCTGACACCCACCTGATCAAAAAACATCAGACAACAAATTATTGAACAACTCAAAACCAATACACTTTCCAAAGAAACATTCCAGAAAATCAAGGACATCAGACCTTGGAAATTGACCCAAGGTATTCAAGAATGGCATTACAAAGATGAACTCCTTCTCTTCCACAGAAAGATCTATATCCCAGGCAATAAAGAACTTCAAAATGAAGTTGTACATATTCACCATGACTCAACCCCTGCTGGACACCCAGGACAATGGAAGACATACAAACTCATCCAATGAGACTATTGGTGGCCAGGAATGTCCTTATTCATCAAAGCATGCATAGAAGGATGTGCTACATGTCAATCTACCAAGAACATCACACACCCTACCAAAACTCCACTTATTCCCACAGAAACCCCTCACAAACCATGGCAACATGTCACCACCGATTTCATGACTGACCTCCCAGAAGTTAATAGATATGACTCCATCAACATTATTGTTGACAAATTCTCAAAAGCTATTATCATCACACCATGCAAGAAGACTATCACCACCTCAGAAACTGCACAACTATTCTTAGATCATGCATGAAACACTTTGGCCTTCCAAACAAAATCATTTCCAATTGAGGACCCCAATTTGCTTCCAAAGTTGAGCAAGAAATTTGGAAAGCATTAGGGATCACCTCTGCAATGTCCACAGCTAATCACCCACAATCTCATGAAGAAACTGAACATGTCAATCAAGAAATATAACAGTATCTCCAAGCCCTCAGAGATCAATCACTGACAAACTGGCTTGAATTACTTCCCTTCACTGAATCCTCACATGACAACTGAGTCCATTTGAGATTTTTATGGGATACAAACCCCAATTTACCATCAAACCAATCACCACCCATGCTCCAGAAGCACAAAACTAACTTCAACATATACAAAACATAAGAGAAGAAGTAATCACCAGCCAGAAACTCACTGATCAAATCACTAAATATTCCCATGATAAACACAGAACTACCTTCATTACATACATACAAAGAAGGTGATCAAGTATGGCTAGATGGAAAGAACCTCAAACTCTGATACCCAAAAATGAAACTAGCCCCAAAATGGTTTGGACCATTCCCTATCAAAGAAGTCCTCAGACCTGTCACATATCAGCTCAAACTACCACCTAAATGGAAGATTCACCCCATGTTTCACATCATGCTTCTCACACCATTCAAGGAAATGTCTGAACATGGCCCCAATTATATGAAGCCACCCCCAGAAATAGTCAAAGGTGAAACAGAGGTTGAAGTGGAAATGATCATTGGCTCTAAAGTGCAGAACAATGGGTGACTCCAATATCACATCAAATGGAAGGGATATCCCAAATCAGACAACACATGGGAACCACAGGGAAATCTAAGGAATGCACAGCAGGAAACAGACAACTTCCACAAACAAAGGCCAAGCACACCTAGACCTTTATGCAGCCTGGGAATAGACCTATTCACATTTTGAAATCACCTGACCACCCCCCTCACCCATACCTAAGGAAGTTGCTCTGCATCCAAAATATTCATCACCCAACATGTTGTTGCTCCCCACATCCTCAGCATCCTCCCCCCTCTCCAGCTTCTCCCTCCTTGCCTCTGCACCTCCCCCCTCCCCTTCACAGAGGAGGATGTAACTGCCACTGCCACCCTGGTGGCCCTCTGCCTCTCCAATGCCACCACCCCACCTCCACCCCCACCCAGCCCCCTCTCCCTGGCCCTGGGACTCCCCAGCTGTTGGACCCTCCCCTGGGGGTCTACCCCTTTGTTGATGAGTATATGCTGACTAATGTCCTCCTTCCTCTTTTTGTGATCTACTGTACACACATGCACATCTCCACATACACATGTACACAGTTCAACTGTCTATAGCTTCCTGGTCCATGCACCATGCCCACTACTATAAATAGGTAGTAGTCTTACTGTATTATAATACAAGAACTATTCTAGTTCCATTCCTGTGAATGACCTGTGTTCATCACCCTTTTGTCTGCCACCCCTTACCCCTTACCCCTCCCAGGCAACCTCCTCACCCTACAAGCCAGAGCTTTCTCTGGTTTTTCCCCCCCTCTCTCACCCACTCCCACTCTGCCTGCTACCAGTGCCCCCTCTGGAGGAGCACATCACTGATGCCATGGCCTCCCTCCCAGGCCTCATCACTGCCCACACCTCCCCAGTGGCCTCTTGGGGCAACCTGTCTGTGGGCTGGTGGCCCACCTCCCACCACCACATTGAGGCATGGTCCTTGGTCTCCTCCACCCCTGCCCCAGCCCCTCCAAGAGGTGCATGCTTCAAGTGCAGCCAGCATGGCCAGCATTGTGCTCAATGCCCAAACCCCTGCCACTGCCACACCCCCTACACCTGCCCTGCCACCACCTACCCCCACACCACCAACCCTGACCCCCACCACCACTGCTCTGACACCACCTTTGTGGCATGGTGTGATGAACAGTGGTTTGTTAAGGAGCACCACCTCTGCTCACAGTATGCCCTCACCCAGGCCCAAGAGGAGGCCTACTACTGGGTGCAGTGGGCCACTGCCATCCCTCCCACCCACCTTCCCCAGTGCCCCTGGTTCTTTGATGGGGGCATGCCCAATGGCTTTGTCCCAGCCTGGGACACTCTCCCCTACCCCACCTATGAGGAGTAAGCAGAGGGCAGGGGTGATGGGTCAGGGGACCCCACCAAGCATTGCAGGTGACACATTGCATAAAGAGGGGGTGATGTTACAAGGCACTTGCTTTGGCACCTCATAATGTGTTTTCTTTCTTTTTTCTTTTTCTTTCATATCTTACTTACTATAAGTGTGGTATTAACTACAGCTTGAGATTAGCTCATACTTATTGTAAGGACTATTACTATACAATTAGCAAGGACCCATCTTATTTTTTCTTTGTTTATCTTTGTTTACCTCTCATTTCACTTGTGCTTGTGGCCACCTTATACTTAGCTTACTATGGACACAACTTGGTCACATGATCTTGTTGATTGCTGTGCAATCATTGTTGATCAGTGAACCTTACTTACTTGTACTATCTTTAGGACTCTGATTTTGTATAAGTAGTTGAAAGCCTGGTGGTCTTAAACCCCAGTCTTGTCAATTTCACAATCTAGGGATTCTCCTATACTGTGCTTGATCTAAGCTCACTACAATCTCACTTCACTCTCTAAGAACCAAGTCTAAGATCTCTAAGTCACTCTAAGCATCACTAAGATATCCTAAACTTGTCACTCTGGATCCTTGTATAGTCATTGGTGGTATCATCCTCATCACTATCTCATTGATCCCACTCTTCATTGTCACCAGGAACAGTTACTACATTTATCAAGCATGTATCAACTACCTTATTACCAGGGGTATTGTTATTGCATACCTTCCCTAAGACCATCCAATAGGCTGCTCTTAGCAGATCCACTCTCTTGCCTCCCTCCACCACTCCTTCCTCCCTCATTGCCATTGTTGCCCTCTCACTCTCCCATCACTACCCTCCACTATCCCACATTGCCACCATTCTCAAAATTTTAGCCAATGCTTCCCTCCTCCCCACTATCCATGCAGGTTATTCCTCTGACCCTTTCAGCTCCTATCTGCTACACAACCTGGCCAGTATGCCATCTTCTGTCATCCACAATTGCCTCCTCTATGTTGATGACTGTCTCATCATTCTGCATGTCAGCACCCTCTAACAAGGTCTTTTTGCTCTCACACATGACACACTTGGCCATCTTGGCCTCAACAAATCCCATACCACTCTGCACACTGGGTACTGTTGGCCCTACATGTGCACTGAGCTTGAACATGGCTACACCCCCTCATGTTCTGCTTGTCAGCACAACAAATCACCCACCTCCAAACCTGCTGGTCCTCTCCACCCTCTCCCTGTCCCTGACTAGTGTGGCAACAGCATCACCCTTGATTTCATTGGCCCACTCCCTGAAGACTCAGGGTTTAATGCAATTGTCACTATGACCAACTACCTTGGCTCTGACATCTGCATCCTCCCTGTGCATATGGACATCATGGTGGAATGCTTCACTTGCATTTTCTTTGACAACTGGTTCTGCAAAAATGGCATGCCACTGGAAATTGTCTCTAACTGTGACAAACTCTTTATCTCATGTTTTTGGTGTGCACTGCACCTCCTCACTGGGGTCAAACTCCATACGTCTTCTGCCTTCCACCCCAAAACTGATGGTGCTAGTGAGTGCACAAACTGCACCATTATACAATGCCTGAGTTTCCACATCAACTGTGATCAATCTGGCTGGGTTCAGGCCCTCCCATGCATCCATTTTGACATGATGTCCACCATGAACACCTCCACCAGCTTCACACTGTTCCACCTCCACCTGGGATGTGAACCTTGCCTCCTTCCTCCCCTTGCCCCTGCCCCACTGTCACCTACACACATGCATTCCTCTCCACCCTACATGATGACCTTGCTGCTGCCAAAGACAACCTCCTGCCAAACCACACCAATCCAAGTACACTAACCACCACTGTGGACCTGACAACATGTACCATGTCAGGGATTGCATTCTCCTTTCTGCTGCTGTGAATTCCAAGTGCAAGACCCCACATGTGTTGCAAAATTCATGCTATGTTTCAACAGTGATGAGCATCATGTGCACATAACACCATAAAATGACCATCAGCAACATCAGGTGAACACAGCAATATTAATGTGCCACATGTGACAATCATCCACAGTCACATCAATTGCACATTTGCTTAGGCATTGGAATACAGGACTGGGTTCAGCTGACAAGGAGCAGGACTGATAGGACATATAGGCCAAGGTGTGGTCCAGGCCTGCCAAAGTAACAATGGAGTCATGAGTTGTGAAGTCAGCATTTGGTGCAATTGGTGCTTTTCCTCTTTTGCTCATCCATTATAGTATGATACTTTATTTGTTTGTGTCCAGGCTCCACCTCATTTCAAATATCCCTATGATTGACCCTATGTTGTAAATTTTCTGTTTTGTTTTGTTTTGTTGTGCTCCAGCCTTGGAGCTAGACTTGTATTTAGATGGTGCATCATCTGTCAGAAATGAATAGATTTCCCCCACCCATGATTTGTCTCACCTCTCCTGTCCAAGTCAGATTGTGAAAAGCATGTTCCACTCCTCCCTCCATGTGTCTCACAGTCAAGAAAGTGCACATACCTCATAGGTTGCATTTATTATTGCATTGCATTCTCTATTGCATTGCATCTGTGTTGTGTTGTGTCTACTACTGCATGGTCATTGTCATGATTACTGTGTTGTGTCCATGTTATATCTCCCTTTTTGCCACCCTGTCATGTTGCAATATTGCATTTGTTGTGCTTAACTACTAACTTCTGCTGGTGTCTAGAGGATCTTATAACTCACACCCCTCAGCAATTGTTGTGGTTGTGATTGTAGATTCTGCCATCACCATACTGCAGTGCATATCAATGGTCCTTACACTGTCTTGGTTGCACACCCTGAGCTCCTACACCCATGATATTCCACCCAACACTAATATTTCCCTACCTTCCCTTGTGACCTTTCATCACTGCTACCCTGGACTCCAATGCTACCAGCACCTTGCCTTGGCCTGGCCCCATGGCTGATGGCCATCACAACATTGATGCCATCATTGATGAGTGCAAGTGCAGCTGTGGCTGTCAATATCTCATCTGCTGGACAGGTTGGGGACTCAACAACCTCCACTGGCTCCCTGTGTGTGCCCTCACTCACCATCCTGCCCTCCTTGCATGGTCTCAATGCAACCCCTCCCCTTGACCTTACTTTTCTTTCCTCTCTTTTTCATTTTTTATGATGGGGAGGAGTGTAACCCCCTGGCTTCCCACATCACATACACCCAACCAAGACTACATCATGCTCCCTCATCACCACCTACATCATGCTCTCACTACATCAGATCATCTCCCCTATCTGCACTGTTATCATGCACCTTCCCATCCTATTTTATCACATGTTCTCCCCTTCCTCTCATACATTCCATCCCATTTCCTACCATATATAAAGGCTCAACTATGGCCTCTAAAGGACAGGCCTTTCTCCCCTGTTGTCCCTTCATACTGGTCTCTCTCACTACCCCCCTGTATTGCCCTTAGTTGCTGCTATACAGTCAACTGTCCTGTTTTGCTCTTAGTCTTATTTCCTTCTTAATCCTAGTGTTCCCATGCTGTGCATGGTGTTCCAGTTGTCTGGCTATCTTCATTGGTGTTCACCTTGGAGTTCCCTCAAAGCCTTTCTGATAGGTGTTTAGCTCTTTCATTCCAACTTGAACCAACCTGGTGCCCCCTGTACCCAACATGTTGCCTTCAGGGTTCCATTTTAGCAGAACTCAAAATTGTGTTGTCTTTGGATGAAACCAAGTACCAGTTGAGTATACCAGTAATGATACTTGGAGGGTTATAGGAACCCAACAATTCCTTGATACAACCAGAAGACACAACCTAGACATCTCTGTTGCTGCTGTGCATGCCTACCTATTTGATCCAATCATCAACTCTCAGACAGATATCCCACTTCTGGGAGATATTTCAATGATCCCCAGTATGGCCATTGACTCTCCCTCTATCCCCCTTATTGAACCCCTGCATTTACCCCCAAACCCTGTTCCTCCAAGAACTTTCCCATGCCCAGAGATTCTTGAATCAGACATTGTCATGACTTCTACTACTTTGACAGCATGCTTCTTAAAAATCAACAAGCCCTCTGAATTTGACAGAGATAAGAGGAAGTTTCAAACCTTCTTCCTTGCCTGCACAAAATATCTCCTCACATATGACAATCTTCATGCATCAGATATACAGAAGATCTTATTTGTCCTGTCCTTCATAACAAATGGAACTGCAGTTGCTTACAATGACTGCTATACTTTGGAGAATCTGACTGGAGATACCTTCCCTAGCTTCATGGACTTTATCAAAAGTCTTAAGGAAGAATTTGAAGATCCACATAAAGTGAGACAAGCTTACCTCACCCTTGGACAGCTCCATCAGGGTACTACTACTGCTGAAGAGTATAACTCCAAGTTTTTGGCATTAATCTGTCAAGCAGGTATCACTGATGGCCATACCAAAATGGAGTTCTATGAAGTAGGGTTAAATCCCAGTCTTGCTGATTGAATCAATAACTTTGAAGTACCAAATACATTTGATGCATGGAGAGAGAGGGTGATTATCATGGATATGCAATGGAGTGCACATAAGGAACAGAGGAAACTTCACTTCCCATTCTCTCCTACAAGAACTACTACTCCAAGTATGGTGCATACTGATCCCAATGCCATGGATATGGACTGTTGCCACCAACACCTCCTACCTATGTCTACAGAAAGTGACAGATGAAGAGAGATAGGTTGAGGAGAGAAGGGAAGTGTTTTGCTTGTCAACAAGCAGGACACATGGAATATCAATGTCCAACAAAGACTGCAGCACCATGCCTTCATGTAACTGAAGAGACACTGCCTGCCCCTGCTCCTCTTGCTCCTCTCCCCCCAGCCATGTCTGCAACTCCTCCATATGCCCCCCCTGCATTTTCAATCATACTTGAGCCTGAGTTTCTGAAGTGGTCAATGAAAACAAAGAAGAAACTATGGCACCTCCAGTTTATGACAAAGCCACCATACATCATGTTTATGAAATGATATGTGCATTGCTGATGGAGGGGTGAGCAGCCTTATCTCTTATGTCAGAAGATTTTTAAGGAGTTCAAAGGAATCTATGTGCCCTCAAATAATGATCTTGTACCCAGGAGAGTTAATTACTGCTGTACCATCACCCCATGCACTTCTATTACTGGTTCACATCAGCAATCTCTCAGGAAGTTGAAGACTTGAACAGTATTGAAGGAGGTTGCTTGGAAATAGAGCACAGTGATGAGCTCTCATGAAGTCAAGGCTTGTCACTGCAGAGGCAAGCAAGTAGAGATTGAAGATGAATGAAGACAGAGTTTGAACAACCAGAAGACTGGTGTTCTGAGTCACATGAGTGAGGAGAGGAGTGAACATCAGAAGTGTTATTTAGACAAGTACAAGAGCTTTGCTATATATGTAGGAGTGACTGGTGCACAGACCATGTGTATAGTGGTGGATGAGAGTGTGTACAGTAAAAGCACAAGAAATTTCAACACCCCCCCTTAGTGTAAACACAGATCAGTCTGAAGGCCAAGGGCAGTGCGGTGAAAGAGGAAGGAAGGAAGGGGAAGAGGATTTGTTAAGGTATCAGCAGTAATTGAAGCTGAAGGAAATCAAAGAGAAATAGTAGAGTCAGAAATGCATTGACAGATAAAGTGGAAGTGGATCTCAATATGCTTTGAACCTCATCCCATCACAAGGTTATTCATGATGTCAATCAAACCCTTGCTGTCCCCATACAGCACTGTCACTCCAGTCTGTTCATATGCAACTTCTGTGAGGAGCATCTGCAACCATTTTCCTTGAGCTGCTGCTTGAGATAGCACCATGTATTCAGCTTCAGTGGAGGAAAGTGACATGACTTGTTGCTTCTTGGAAGTCCAGGCAACAGCACCATTAGCAATTTTGAAGATGTACACTCCCATGGAACACCTATCATTCTTGTCCACTGCCCAATCAGAGTCAAAATACCCATACAAGTGTCAGGACACGTTATTTTTCTTTTCATTTTTACGATTTTCTATTATCTTATCGCTCAAGATCTAAGATAATCTTATCTTATCCGATTAGATCTTTCGCGATAATCTATGACTCATTCCATCATTGTCATCAGGCCACTTACCATTTACTTATGACACATATTCCCACAGACACTTACAAATACTCTCACGTTAACTGTGCAATGCTGTGCATTACTTACAGATCCTTCTCACACATGCTGTCTCCATTCCAGTCATTCAAATGCCTGCCCTACAGCGACACACATGGTCTGTGCACACAAGCATTTACTATATATACTGTACTTCATAGTGTACTTGTTCTTTAGCTTAGTACTTCTGGGATATCCACTTCATAGCGAGTTAGTCCTTGAATATACTATCATCCTCCTTCCCTCTTCCTTTTCATAAGTCTACTGTGTGACCTTGCTAAATAGCATCGGCCTCACAATAGTACTAAGCTCTTTAGCGACCCCACACTTCTCCTCATACATCTCCATGTCTAAACCATCACTCCCCTCCCTACTTGTCTAAGAAGACGAATACCTGTTTATACGGTTCCAATTTTTCATAGTCAGCTACAGCGCCAGGCCTTACATTGCCTCAGCGAGTAGTGCAAGGGTGTCTTACCACTTAGTGGAGCACCGCAAACCCCCTGACAACCGTTTGGACCAGGGTTACGATAAATTTTACCATATCAGAGAATTCTTTCATACCATATGAGTAGTACTTAGTACATTTACCTACCACCACTTCCACTTTGCATTTGAAAGGCTTACACCCTTGAAAAAGGTGTAAAGAGTTTTCACTTTGTGCAATTTTATCTTTCATCATTCTGAGAATACTCTGCTCAGAAAAGAGGACTAGATTGGGAAAATCATACACCCAACTTAC
>QLPN01000438.1:5887-17880 GCA_003314395.1 Albatrellus ellisii
TGTGCACTACATATACTCCATCCCCCACTTTCTAACACTCTTAGATGTATACACACTATGTCTAACCACATATCTACACTCTGGGGCTTTTGCCTCACCACACCCCACCATGGTCTTGCTATCATCAATGCCACTACCTTCCTCTTCCTATGCATTGGCTCATTCCTGTGCAGACATTGTTGATGTATAAGTGATACCTGCTAGACTCATCTATATATATTGAGTCCCCTGTACAGAGGGACAATGGCTTCTGTGTGAGTTTGAGGTATAAAGGTGGTTAGATAGATGTGTATGACCAGAGCTGCAGGCTCTTAGACTAGAACATGTAATGGGGAGATAGATGGTGATATTAGAACTGGGTAAACTGGGATAGTGGTGTGCTGTGTAGCATAGAATCTACATGACTTGACTGGTAGCTTGTGCTCAAAATAGCTGGAAAGTAGCTCAATGGTAACTGGAGAGAAGGGGCATGCCCCAGACTCCTTAGATGCTGTAGTCACATATGTACCTTGCTCTGTCTTGGAGCTCTGTCTCCTTGGCAGCAGTTGCATAGCCATAGTATAGTATGTTATAGTTGTATTGTACTATGTGCTGCCAGACCTTTCCAGTGCACAGCTGTAAAGTAAGTAAGGAACCTAAATGTATGGCCAAGATCATCAGTAGCCTGCTTGCAGGTCTTACACCCCATTGACAGGTCCTATGGTCCAGTGGGGAATGCAAGGAAACACAGGGCCTTCTGCCAGAACAAAGGTCAGAAGAAACCCCTTATCTCACATGCCAGAGGATATCACTATGCAAGGGTGATGTGACTGGTTTTGTACATGAGGATGCTTGCTCAGGACAAAGATGGCAAAATATATCCTTTCACAGCAGCCACAATGCCTTCAAAAGTGGGCAGGCAATGTGGGAGCAATACAGGACCTGAAAATGATGTAGCATGAATATAGTGGACAGCCCTAAGAATTGCCAGCAAGGGCTGGACATGATATCAAAGTGCAAACTCACATGAGGTATTATAAGTGCACTCTGAGATGGGCCACAAACCCCCAGCACATCACAATCACTTTGCACCATGTCCAATTTCCAACATCTAATTACAGAGATTCCCTCCCAACTTTACTATCAATATGCAAGCCTTCAGCTTGCCATAACAGAAGTATTGTAAATGCAGCTCACCACAATGAACACCCAGTCATCACCATGGTCAGTATCAAACCCAGCTTTTGAGTCCAGTAATGACAATCTGTTCCTTGTGCAGCCTGTAATGACTATATGAGGCCTGAGAACCTTGAAATGGCATATCAAAGACCATTCGACTATGTTCCTGTGCATATATATCCTGTGGATTTATGGTGTTATCAATACTCAACTGATACCTGATTGAATATTCCATTATTACATGGATGTTGATATTACTGTTGTCACTGTGATCTCTAGACTGAAGATGGCTACAATACATTGCAAGCAGAAGCTAGCCACTATCCTGCTATTCCAACCATCACTATGACCTCCCATGTTCCCATAGCAGCCACCTCCTGCCTTGCCATTGCCATTTGCCATCACCCATGCCACTGCTGCAACCACCACCACCACCACCCCACTTTCTGTGCTGCACCTACCACTTTCCACACCCCCACTACTAGCCAACCCCTCTCACACCTCCATACCCCTGCTTCCGTACCCATCTCCCCTACCTATTCTTGGGGTCCAGGAGCACTGAACACTGTCATGGGTCCAACAGGCACAGGGCTTAAATGCAATGCTTCAGAAGCCACTGAAGACAGTACACAAAAGAGGGCCAGAGTGAGTGATGCACCCCACAAAAACACTAGGATTGCACCTGCATGCTTTCCCAAACCCTCAAGGCAGGCATCAGCAACAAGCCACAGACAATCCCAGTCTCACAAGTCAAATAGAGGGGCTGTCTGGCCAAAAGAAGCATCAGAAAGAGTTTTGTGCTTGGCCACTGGGACTGGGCCATCAGGTTGCAGTGGGGTATGATGGAGGTCAGGTGAATGGAAGACCCCATTCACACATCAAGGCTACAAAGTGTGCTTTATTCAGGAGTTAGATGAGAGACTGGCACATGTAGTCTGTGCACACAATCCACATTTCTGCCCAGTGAAGTACATTGACTGCAAGCACTGTGGGTATAGGATGACTCGATCAGACCATCTTACAATGCATAGTGGGTGAAGAGCAGGTAACTTCAACAGATTTAGATCTTAGTGAGGGGCAAAAGAACAATGCACTGAACAAGCCCTTTTCTCATCCTCATATTTATCTCACCACCCCTATCCAATGACATTGATTCACAGCTGGCCCTCATGTGAGTGTACTGACCTGGCCTGTCTCAGTGCAAAATGGACTGTAGTCATAGAATGTACCTGGTGAATGTCATGCCTCATATGATGACAATCCTTATCTTGACCTCACCATGATAAGAACAGCTCTTGCAAAATGACTTCAGAGATTGGCTAGACTCCAGCAATGAGGTTCATTGATGGCTATCTGTCTCAATTGGTTTGCCTCTTACATAAGCTAATGAGTGAGTCTGCAATGCATATGCCACTGCTGTTTGTATGTAGACTGAATGAGGATACCAGTGCAGTATATGATGTGATGGTCACACATGTCACACCAGTATTGCATCCTGTAAATTTTGTACCAGTGCAAGTGTTTCTGTCTTAGTGCACATCCCAACTTAAACCAGTATGCATGCCAGCTGATGCTATGATGCTTCAGGCCTGAGTAGGTGGCAACCACAAAGGACAAAGATTGGGCCAGGCAAGTAGCAATGGCCTACATGCACACACAATGTAGTACAAAACAAGCGCTGACTGTGTTCATTTCATTGTTGCATGCAAGTAGGCCACTGCAATGGGGGTGTGGGGGTGAGGTGGATGGTGATCATAGAAGGCAGGAGCAGGGCCAGGCAAGTCACAGCAGCCAATGTACAAGAAAGGAGCACAAACTTTCTCACTTTGGGATACCTGCATGCATGCTGGCCATTGTGATAGGGGCTGATAAACAGGATCAGGGGTATGATGGCTGAGCCAGGGCTGATCAACAATTGATGGCCAAAGTACACCCAGAGTACACAAAGCAGAGAGAGTGCTCATTTCACATATCTGGGGCATGCATCAGCTTATGCCAATGCTGTGTGTGGGTGGGTGCTGCTGCTGTGGCTGGATGGTATGTAAGCAGGGACAGATGACAGAAAGGAGGTTGGTGACCTTGGAATTAACATACTCCCCCCCATGGTTGGAACACAGGGTGAGCAGCCAATGACCAAAGAGAGTGTGGACACATGCAAGATAGTGCTCCAGGACCAGGGAGAGCTGGTCCTTGGTGTGCAGGGGATACAGCTGGAGAAGTCATCCAGGAACATTGTGAAGGAGACATTCCTGGAGCCAATAGATGTGGTGCCAACAGCCCCAACCAAGTCTGTATGGACATGACCAAATGCTTTGGTGGCATGTGTGTGGGAGAGATGGAATGGTGAGTGAGGGTGTTTACCCTGGAGGCAACCAGTGCAGGGAGAAGAAGTGGGAAATCCAGAAGGTGGAGTAAAACCTGAAAGCTGGGAAGGGCCAATGTGATGGACCACTTCCTCAGATAAATGGCTGAGGCATTCATGCCAGAGGCACATGGTCAGAGACATAACAGAGTGGAGAGCAACTGGAACTTCAAGATCAACCCAGTATGTGCTGTTCTGCAGACATCCAATGCTAAACAAACACCCAGCACTAGAGATGGGGCAGGAATCACCATTGAAAGTGACATGAAACCTGAGGCTAGCCAGTTTGCTGATGGAGAGGAATTGGCCTGATGCTCCTGGGACATGCAGGACATTAGAGAGGGATAAGGAGACCTCTGACTGGTCAGGCAGTATATGGCAGCACCCACAGGATCCTTTGCCAATGCAGGGAGTAGTGGCACCATTTCTTGTTGATGACAGGCCATGTGCAGAGGAGAACTAGAAGAGTTCTTATTTGTTGTTTGTATCATTACTGACTAGTTATAGTAATGTGTAGTCATGTATGTGCATGTATAGTGCTTGAAGATAAAAAGTAAAGTAGCTGTCTAGTATACATATACCATTGTCAACACCCCCCCATGCTAGACATGCTCCACAAGTCCAAGACCAGATTGATGAGAAGAGAAGAGAGGAAGAGATAGTAGTTTGGTGAGAATATTGTTAGAATTCTCCATGGGATTTCATTCAGCTTCTCTCCACTTACACACTTATACATCTCTATTACATCCTCTGATGCACATTCTACTTGCTTACATCACCCACCACCATGTTCTAACACCATGTTCAACAAACTCACATTCACACTCTGCCTGAACCTAGTTCAGCACACACTACTTATACTACACCCCCCCACTTTCTTACAGTTCTAAGGCATGTTTACTAATACGTCTTACCACATCTCCTCGCTCTGCAGCCTAGCCCACACCACATTCTATCACACCCTCAATGCTCTTAATACAATCTGCTTCCTCCTTTTTCTCATTGGCTCATGCTTGTGCAAACAAATATCTGCAGTGATAAGGGAAGATGGTAGATGGTGAACAGCAATGGAGCAAGAGGAGAGACACTCCCATATGTAGTGATGGTGTATGTCTATGTGCTTAGTACCTTGAGTGATCACAGGATTAGTTGCAATGTCAATGGAACCCTTGTTATCTCCATAAAGCAAAAGAGGAATGGTGAAACCAAAACCAATCTCTTTGAATAGAGACCACAACCACATTCCTTGAGCCACTGCTTGAGATAGGGACATATATTCTTCTTCAGTTGATGAGAGGGATACAGTGTGCTGTTTTCATGAGGACCAAGCTATGGCACCACCAGCAAGCAGGAAGACATGTGAACCAATGGACTTCCAATTATGTCTGTCAGCCACCCAATCAGAGTCAGAGTATCCTATGATGCCTGTTCCTTCCTCTCCTCCATACTGCAGTCCAAAGTTCATTGTTCCTTTGAGGTAATGCAGGATGTGTTTGGCAGAGGATACATGGAGAGGAGAGGGATTAGTCAGGAACTGGGACAGCTTCATGACAGTGATGGAAATGTTGGGTTGAGATATGATGGCAGCATACAAGAGTGAACCTATGAGCTGCTGATAGTCAGCCTTGAGCAATGGGAGAGCAGTTAGGAAGAATCAGCTTTAGTGAGTGTCACACCAGGAGGTAAAGGAGTTGTGGTGGGGTTGCAGTCCTCAAACTGGAAATGCTCCAGGAGATCCCCAATGTATGCCTTTTGGTCTATTGTTTGCATGCACTTTGACCAATCCTGAGTGACATGCAATCCAAGGTAGGACTTGATCCCTCCTAGGTCAGTCATCTGAAATATAGACTGAAGGGTTGCCTTGCACTGTTCAACTTCTTCAAGAGACCCTCCAAGGATGGTGATATTGTCAACATAGAGGATGATGATTAAGGGTTTGGAGGAGGAGGTGGAGACATAGATGCCAGAGTCAGAATACATGCAGGTAAAAGAGAGCCCTAGGAGTGAACCATGCATCTCATGGTGCCATTGTCAAGAAGCTTGCTTCAACCCATACAAAGCTTTTGAAAGGCAGCACACCTTGCCCTCAGTTCCTGGGGTGATGAACCCAAGGGGTTGTTCCATATATGTTTCTACATCTAAATCACCATTAAGGAAGGCAGATTTGATGTCCATGGAGCGGACTTCCCAATCTTTGAGGGCAGCAATGGCAAGAAGTGTTCAGAGTGATTCAAAGTGTGCAATTGGGGAGAATGTTTCAGTCTAGTCAATACCATGTACTTGGGTATACCCTTTTGTGACTAGGTGGGCTTTGTATCAACCATCTGATTTGTACTTGAATACCAATTTGTTTCCCACTAGATTGTGTCCAGAAGGAAGGTCAACAAGGTCCTATGTGCATAGATTGTGAAGGGACTGGAGTTCTTCCTCACATGCAGAGTGCCAGAACTCTGCTTCAGGGCTCAACAGAGCTTGCTTGAGGGTGAGGGGATCACAGGAGACCACATGGGAGAGTATGGTGGAGATCAAAGGGCTGCTCCGAGGCATGGCAAAGACACCCCCATTGTCATTGTCTAACCCCCCCTTGCCAAGGATGTCAACAAAACTGCATGGACCATACAAACTGTTGCCAAAGCAAGCATGCCAGTGCCCAATGTGCTGGGAGCAATGGAGCATAGGTGCATCCTTGTCAACAAAGACAACACAAGGCTGACACACATGTGAAGCTTGACCATGCCAGCAGGGCTGAGCTGGCAGTTGTTCATCATCTATGCATGCAGTGCAACATGCATGAACATGAGGAGGTACCACAGCAAGTGCAGTGGAACAAGGAGGAGTGACAGGAGCAGGTGTGACAGGCAGCAGAAGGTCAACTGCAGGAGGTACACCAGCTGTGACAGGAGGTGTGCCAGCAATGAGAGAAGGTGTGCCAGTGGCAATGGGAGGTGCACCAGGAACAGCATGAGGCATGCAAGGAGGACCAGGCATGAGGGGCAATGGCCCAGGGGCTAAGGATGCAGCAGGTGAGTAAGTACCCAAACCATCAGCATTGCTACCACCATTGTCAGCATTGTTGTTGTTGTTGTTGTTGTTGTTGTTGTTGTTGTTGTTGTTGTTGTTGTTGTCAGGGCAGTCAGACCCAGAGTCTGAGGAAGGGGTGACTGGTGGGATAGGCAGGAACATGTCAAGGACAGTGGGTGCTAGGGACAACTTGATGGCCAGGAAGATACCTTCTTCAAAGACAGCATTGTGGCTGATGATGGAGCAGTGTGTGGCCTTGTCCCAGAAGACCCACCCTTTAGTCCTGGACTCATACCCAACAAAGGTAAGGGGATGCAACCTGGCCACAAGCTTGGAGCAGAGGTGATCAGGTGTTTTAACCCAGGCACAGCAGCCAAAGACTCAGAGGTGAGAAACATTCTGGGGGGAATCTGAAGGGTTCCAGTATGAAGATGGAGTCTGCCAGTCAAGGTGGCAGGCAGGTGACAGGTTGTAAGTGTGAATGGTGGTGCACACAGTAAACTCCCAAATGCCTGGAGAAAGGCCAACACAGTGCAGGAGTGATAGGGCACAATCAAGAATCATTTGATTCCAACACTCAGCATGGCCATTTTGCTGCAGGGAGTAAGGTACCATGTGGTGATGTGCTATCCCCTTCTCCAGAAGGATGCCATCAACCTTAGTGTTGATATATTCACCTCCTTGGTCAGAACAAAGGCAGTTGGGTCATCAGCCAAAGAGGTTGTGTACTCAAGTGAGGTAGTGCTCCAGGATGAGAGACAGCTGATCCTTGTGTTTAATAGGATAGACCATACCAAATCCTGTGCAGTCATCAAGAAAACTGGTGAAGTATATGTTACCAGAGCCAATGGACATGGTGCTGACAGGCCCAACCAAGTCTGAATGAACAAGGCCTAGAACTTCAGTGGCATGCATATGAGATAACCAGAAAGGAGAGTGGGGTAGTTTTCCTTGGGGTTAACTGGAGCATGGTGAGGAGGGAGAGGAGACAGAGGGAGCAGTAAAACTGGCAAGTTGTGTGGGATGAATGCAACTGATGACAGCTTCTGACAGTTGGCCTAACTGTTCATGCCAGAGACAGACAGAAGGAGTGGTGAATGCATTGACAAATGTGATGGATAAGAGGTCAATCCAGTATGTGCTGTCATGAAGATAACCAACACTCAAGGTACATCCATCTTTGGAGATGGTACAGGACCCAGCCATGTAGGTGATTTGGAAACCAAGTTGATCAAGTTTGCTACCAGATAGAAATTGTCCTCAGGCACCAGGAACATGAAGGACATTGGGGAGGGAGAGTGAGACAAAGGTGCCATCAGGCAGTGTATGACTGCATATGCATGATCCTTTACTGAGGCAAGGTATGGTGGAACCATTGCGAACTGTAATGTTGCATAAGGAGGTGGTAATGTGGTTAGAAAGATCATTTTCATATGGTGTGACATGGTCTGTACACCCTGAGTTGAGCATCCAACAGCTAGACCTTCCAGCATAATAGCAAGTGTTTGAAGTGGAGGATAAACCAGAGGACATTACATGGATGCTAGATGTGTCATGTTGTGTTCAATGGGAGATATAGATGGATAGGGAGGTAGTGTTCCATATTTCTATGATGGTGATGATAAGGGTAGATTTGAGGATGATACTGAGGTTGGTTGTCAATGATAAGAGTGATAAGTGAACAAGTTGGAGGATGGATATGACAAGAGGTGATTGAGCAAAGGTTTTTACCCTGAGTATGAGTGAGAGGAGTAGAGGAGTGCAGATGACCTGAGCAGGGCCCATTACCTGTTGACAACAGGCCATGTGCAGAGGAGAACTAGAAGAGTTCTTATTTGTTGTTTGTATCATTACTGACTAGTTATAGTAATGTGTAGTCATGTATGTGCATGTATGTATGTGTATAGTGCTTGAAGACAAAAAGTAAAGTAGCTGTCTAGTGTACATATACCATTGTCAACATTTCTGACAGTAATGCTGTGGAGGGTGATATCTGTGTATGTGTCCAAATCTGCTCAGTGAGGTGTGATATGATTGGTACAACTGGAGTCTAACATCCAGGCAGCAGGCCTGCCAGCATAATGGCATGTGTTGAATATGGAGGCAGCAGTAGTGGAGGACAATGACATGGTATTAATACTAGGTGCAGGCTCTGGTCCATTTATTCCTATCCTTCTGCTTCTGCTTATCTAGTCTAGCCTTCACATCCTCCAGCATCCCATGCAAGGACCAACAGTTTTCAATGGAGTGATTTTTGCACTTGCAGTGAGTGCAGAAAGAGGTGTTTTGGTGAGTGGGTGTGGGAACTGACTGGAAAGTGGAGAGAGTGGAGTGAGGTTTGTGTTAAATATCTGTGCATATTACTATACTTTCATTCAGTTCTATCTCTTCTCTTCCACACACATACTTATGACACAACATATGTCTTGATTACATCCTCTACTCTTCCCTATCTCCTCAGACTGTCCACACATTACTCCAGATGATGCATGTCCCCTCTACATATGGCAGCCCTTGTACTCACTCACCCACACTCCACTCTAACCTTACTTATGAGCACTATATATGATGGACACACCACCTACATTCTCCTTAGATGTCTTACTCCCAGTCTGAGTGAGTACCTTTTTACCCCATCTATACCTTATCTCACATATCCCTGCAGCTGTCTCTATCTTACACATCATGTTGCTGTTGCATTTACCTCACTACTATCTGCTGCAGATATGATATCTGTTCTATCCCCATTTGGGGACTCTCTCTCTACACTGACATCAATAACACTTCTATTCATTGCCTGCCCATGCCTGTGCATACAGTTTGGAGCAAGCTTCTTCATCAAGGATCTGACTGCAAATAGTGGAGAGACTGAGTGTATCAATGTCAGAGGAGGCTAAAACTACAGAAGAAAAGGAACCCCATGATGATGGAAGTGTGTGGAGTAAGATTAAACACATCTGCTGATTGTTGATGTTGACACCAGACACTGCAAGTCTATCTCACATGATGAAGAGGGTGTCAATCTGTGGAGTGAGGGGTGAGTGGAGGTCAAACTTGCAGGTGAACATGGATTGAAATTTGATGAATGCTGCAACCACAGTGTGTTGACCATACATTGCCTTCAATGGTTCCCATGCACAGCATGCTAAGATGGCTTCAGAGGAGATCAGGATAGATGGTTGTGCACTGCAGTGCATGGAAATCATGGCCTTTGTGATTTCATAATTGTTGCACCAGTTTTGTATCTCATCCACATTGGTGGTGGTTTCAATAGGTGGTCCTTCAGGAACTTCAGTGGTGCCAATGACAGTGGTGATGGCAGGTTTGGAAATAGTATACCATACTCCCATAATGATAAGAGCCAACTTCACTATGTTAGCCCACTGGTGATAGTTTGTAGAGCCTTCAAGGGTGATATTGATCTTTGATACAGAAAACAAGGATGAGGGTTGAGTGAGTTGTGGTATAGTGAGAGTTAGGATGAGTTTATGTGAGTGTATGAAAGTTGAAAATGCAAGAGCAAGAGTTAAGAGGAGAGTGCCACTGATGACCTGGGCAGGGCCCATAACCTGATAAATGCAGGTCATATGTGGGAGTGGAACTAGAATAGTAGTTCTTATCTGTATACTGTATCAATACAAGCTAATTATAGTAAGTATAGTAGCACACAGACCATAGAAGTATGAACAATGGAACTGTGGAAGTATATGTATGTATGTATGTATGTATGTATGTATGTATGTATGTATGTATGTATGTATGTATGTATGTATGTATGTATGTATGTGTGTACAGTATCTAGTCAAAAAAGGAAGGAGATGGTTAGTCAGTGTATGATTGTCAACAGCACCATCATGTTAATTTGTGGTTCAAGGGAGGTATTGTCAGATAGAGTCCTGCAGAATAACTCACTAATCATGTAAGCTATCTTCTGCTCCCCTTTCCCTTCATATTGCATCATTAGCTTCTCCCAAGCATCTTTTGCTGTTGTCACATATAGTATGGTGTTGAGAGGCTTGTTGCTGAGTGTCAATGTGATTTGCATGCATGCATCATGGTCACAATTGACCCAGTTGTCATAGTCAGGCAATATGTTGGCCAGAGCCTGTGCACTTGAAGAACCATTTTGACACAAAATTTCCAGAAGGTGAAGTTTTCACTGTTTTCTGCAAGAAAAGGTATGTCATAGAGCTTGCTTGAGGCTTTCATGTTTGAGTTCACCATGGCACCTGCCATCACAGCAGTGCCTCCAGCCACTGGTGTGGGGTTTTGCTTGTCAAGGCTGCTGCTGACATGGTGTGAAGTGTGGGGGTGTGAGTTTGTCTCAAAGGTGGTGTTTGCTCAGTTTCAATAGACTTCAGGTCTCATAATCTATTGAAGGAGGTTGCTTGGAAATAGAGTGTGGCCAACTGTAGAATGAAGAGAATGATATTCTCAGTCTCTTCATAGAAGACTGAGGGGAAAGAAAACTATGTGAAAGAAAATTTCCTATAAGTAATGGGCCCATCCATATTGTCCCTAAGTCCTGCAAGTCCATGTGGTGCAATCACACTATTTGTGCTGTTGCCCAATCACATTATCATGTGTTTGCTGTCACACATCACTGTAATCTCCAACAGTATGTTGAAGTTAAGGTCAAAAGCCCTGACCCTGTGCTTACAAGCTAAACTGTTGAAATTTGCTCCTACCCCACAACACTGGACATACTGTCTAAGCTGTTATTTTTCATATTAACTCATCCATCACTATTAGACCCTTACCTTTCTGTTTTTGGACCATCTCTTAATTCTGTATGATTCAGACTCCTCTCCAATTTTGGGGGGCACAGGTTGAACTACAGGGGGGGTGGGGGTGCCAACTGAAAAGGGAAAAACTAGAAGGACAATACTGTAGTGTAAGTACAGTAGGGTTTTGTTGCTTAGACTCTTCAGCTTCTAGCTAGGGGTTTATATAGGGTAGGGACATGTATGACTAATCCCTTGATGAGGGATTATTGCTATAGACAGATAGTGGTAATACAAGGATATTTATATATGGGTGACAATAGATAACTAAGAATAAAATAGTGATTACTCATCCTGATTCATTGCTATAGTAATTATCACACACACTGTCATGTGTGGGAACCAAATGACTCAGTGACAGAATGTGGGAAGGGTTAGTTCCCACACAATGCTTCTCCATCAGAGAAGAGAAGGCAGATATAAGATTTAAGGTTTAATAAGATGTGAGAGAGTTGAATACCAAATGGGGGCAGAGGTTATCTCCTAGGGGATAACATACACCTGGCATTGCCAGATAGCATATTCTATGGTTACAATAATGATACTAACATACATACCTGAGACCTATTTCTAGAGTTAGGGTCATGTAGTTTTCACACCTTGGACCAATAGACTAAGACTTACATAAGAGGACAATCTCAACCCAGAAATCTGGGCAAAATCATCAT